>APFE030287286.1:0-40640 GCA_000404065.3 Pinus taeda | reverse complement strand
ATTTCCATCCAAAAAGAGCTTTAGTAGATGGTGCGGTTATTTGAACAAATTCCCTGGTACATTTAATATACTAAATACATTGGCCGTTTAATTTTTCATCACCAACAATGAAATATTATATATATATATTATATATATATATTTAAATAATATTAAATTATGATGGTGCAAATTTGCTAACAATAAAAGTAAGTGCCATCACTTAACGATGCTATTTGGTAGAGGCAAGTCACTGTATTATATTACACTGGGTTCACCGATAAACAAACTAGATAGGGCCAACAAGATTTGGTGCAATATGTAATGATAGAATCACCACCAACACGAGAACATTATATTATACAAGGTGCATCGTGAAATAGGCGTCGGTTTAAAAAAAATTTATAGGGTGATAGAGTTTGGATATAATTCAATAAGTGATCCCCTACTTTACATGTCAAACACCCTATATATAATATGTACCCAAACTTAAATCTTAAAATTCCTCAAATGAAAAAACCCTAATTGAGAGTGGTAGAGGGAGTTAAAACCCTAATTTTAAATTTTTGGGAGTTAATAACCAAGAAAAAACAAGGTGTTAGAAGTACTTTTTTTTTTTTTTTTTTTTTTTTTCTGATTTTAATTAAATCTAATGGGAGCATGATCATTAAAAAAAAATGTTTACTAGTAAATAAATAATTATTTTTTTTTTTTTTTTGAATTGTGATAAATCTAACAAAAATAAAAAAAAAAAATTAACAATAATATCAATAGTGAATTTTAAATTTTTGCTATGCAGAGTTTTGAGTGAATCACCATACCTTTCAAACTTTGATCTTTCTTCGGTTCTAAAATAGTTTGTTACTCCATATTGCTCCCCGTATGTCTCTCTTACAAATGATCTCTCTTTTAATTAAACCCTAACATAAATAGTGAAACAAATCATTAGTAAAATCAAAAATCAAATTTAAAAATTTTAATATGTGGGATTTTACCATACCATTTAGTGTCTAATATTCTGAATAGTTCTGCTGCTCCAAAGTATTATGTTTCTATACATTTCTCCCGATATGTCTCTCTTGCAAATTGTTGCCTTGTAATTTTGGGAAAATTAATGAAATAATGAATACTTTTTACTATTTAAAATACTTTATGAAATTAGTTTTCAAAAATTCAATTGTCGCTCCTTTTTCAATTTAGAAGAAAAAGAAAAAAGCTCGTGTTTTTTTTCACTTAATCCAAACATGATTGCATGCGATAGTATATAGAATTGGTGAATTTATAAGTAAAGCGCACCGAAATGCGCATTGAAATTGTTGGGGCGCAAAATTTTCTAAATGCACCAAAATAATAGTTTGTTTGTTTTTTTTTTAAATCCTGAAACAATGCAGTTAATATTTTAATGCAATGTTGTTGTTTTTATTTAAATGCAATGATGTTGTAATTGTTATAAGAGAACTGACATGGTATAACTCATTTTTATTTTTGAAATCCCAAAAATAGGTGAAATCAATGTTGTTTTTATTTAAATGCATCGGTGCTATCTTAAACAAGAGCATTAATATGATAGAATATTTTTTTGTTTTGAAAACGCTAGAAACCGACGCAGTCATTATTTTAACACCCCGGTGTTGTTATTATTGAAACACATCAGTGTGGTTAGTCGTGATAAGAGTAACAATAGGGTTTAAAAGTTATCTGAAATTTATTTTCACATAAAATGACATATTCATCTCAAATTATCCTTTAGGATTCATCCACATGAGTTAGAGTAGTTAATAGTATACATTTTATTCTTAAAGTCACCTTATTCTTGAAAAACAGTTTGAAAACTATATTGAAATTTAGATTGTTATTATATTGTTCTCAAAATTAATTTCAAATATGTACACACAATTTAATTTTTGATTTTTCTCAAATGCAGGAAGAAAATCTCATAATATCAAATGGCAAATTCTTCAAATTCTAACTCGTTCCATATTGTTGTTCAAATTCCTTCATGGAGTTCTCCCATTCCATCTCGAGTAACTTCATATTTTATTTATATTTTGATTATCTAATTGAATTTCTTTATTTTTTAATACATGTCAATTTGAATAAAAATGTATCAAAATTTGCAGAATCTTAATTCATAATTGAGTTCAAATGCAGAAAATATTCTATTATTTCAAAAACATAGGAAGCTATTATCAGGAGCAACATATTGCGAGCAATTGGTAGATGAAAATGGACAACCACTTCACCCTACCAATTGGAACATGGCATCTTCCAGCTACAATACTAGATCAATGATGGTAAAATTGTTTGGCATAATGTAATTTCAACAAACCAATTGGATTGACGTGCTTATTAATATCATTGATGTACTAAGGTTCCCTTAAAATAAAGTGTATTTTCTATTGAAAGTAATTTTTGTCTGTTGTCTTCATTAATTCATCTTCCATCGATATGGTGTTTTTAGGTTTTTCACTAGGCTTAATAGGAGGGTACATGACAAGCTTATTTGTGTAGTTTTATGGCATATTATCATATTACTATATTTGCAGTTAATATATGTGTTAGAGGTGGCTAACCATGGCCATCCTAGGATTAGAGGATGATCTCCAATATTGGATAGAAGATGTAACATTACAAAATCAGTATGATATTTGTATGATTACTTGGAGATAATTACTTTGTATAGAATCCCTTATAATGTAGATTAGATCATTATATTATTTGTCATCAATCCTAATGGTTTAGAGTGGGGATAGTGGAGTCATCTCAGAGGACCATTTTTACTGGCTTGACCCGATTCGGAAAATCAGGGTTTGAAACCTTCTAGGAGAATTTTTAGGCAGCAAATAATGTTTCTTAGAGGTAAAAATTTCTTTCTTTAGTTTCACACCTAATTTTCATATTATACACACATAAACCTTTACAATGGCGTAAGAATTACCTCAATTAGAGTTTGTATGAAAATGTTATGCCACTCTAAAATTAACCTTACTATTTTGATTACCAAAATATGAGAAGATGCCACATCATCCCCCTTTATTCATGGAAAATAGGCTATATATGTGATGGCGATTAATAATACTTTAGAATATTCTATATTATAACTCTAATTAATATTTAATGAGTCAAACATAACTGTTAGTATTTTATCGAGTTGTTTTATAATCAATCAACTAGGAGGAAAAGTGATTCTATTCATTTCAACGACATTTTGTTCCATAGACAAGAAACATTGTTCATAGGGATAAAGAGAGAGTGCAAAGAGAGGATTTGTGTATTGTAGTACCCCATGAGCTACATGAATTACTTCTTTGTAATTGAATAGATTTTATATTTAGAGAAAGAGAGCATACCAACCTTACTTCTAGTTGGGTTTTCTCTTGAAAGGATTTCTTGACATATATCTTGTGTCAAATGTGTTTTGCGATTTTTTATTTCATTTTTTCTATCTTTTTGCATATTATCATTTCCTGTAGATGAAATAAAGAGTAATTCACATATCCATAATTATAAACAGAATTACACCGTCATAAGTGTCATCAAATCACAATTTGTGGTCATTATTCATCTTGATTGAGTCAAATTTGTAGTGGGGATCAAAACTAATGAAGAAAAGTGGTGCTATAAGCTTACTATAGGAGGTCATGTATTGCTATAGTAGGGCCTGTCATGGTACAAGAGGGATTCCAATTTGTTTTTTAAGGTGAGAATGATGTCTTGATGGTAGGAGAGGTGGATGGAAGTTGAAGCAAATTAAGGGAGGTTGGGTTTAGCTCCTAGCTAAGCTCATGACTTCTCATAGGTCTCTCTTGCACTAGGATGAGTGTTCACAGTATACTAGGAAAAATGACTTATGAAAAAAAGATTTGGGACATAATTTGAAGGTGGAAAGAGAAGCTGAAGGAGCTCAAGATGTAAGTGGTAAAGGTCCCCATCCTTGGAGATCAACAGAGCACTACAATAAATCACATGCATGCGTCCATTTATCATTAAAAAAATGAGATAAATTATGATTGAAAAGATGAGTTCAATTTAAATAAGATCTAGTTTATTCCATAACAACGATCTAATCACTAAACTGATTTCTAAGCTACAGAAGGCAAATGTAAAACAAGAGAATTAACACGAATCTATTTCCAAGAAATCATAAACAGAACATTTTTGGACTGTGGTTGTGAATCCTTCCACTCATTCTCCCATAAGAGATGTGATGTAGAGGCTCCAACCAAAAGTTCTATAGATTAATCTCTACTAAAATGAAAAAAACTATGAACTACCTGGAATCAAGAAGAAACATAAGTACAAAAAGAGGGACCAAAGCCTTTGGGTTGGGCCCAAACACAAGGGTCTCAACCCTCTGAAACTAACTCAGATGAAACTTAAAATCCAACTTCTCATTATCAAAAAGTGCAGGTCTCATACATCACATAAAAGTTCAAAGTAACAATGTCAAGATTCAAGCTCAATAGTTACACTTAGTAGAAAAAAAAATTCAAACCCTAATGAGCTCTTCTTCTTGTTTATTTATACAAAAGGGTAGTTGATAGCATCTCCCTTGAAAGTAGGAGTGATTCCTTCCTTGATATCAAAAATGATGGATCTTGTCCCTCTTGGGCTTCACTTGGACTAGGAGTCACTCGACAGCCAATGAATTCAAACTAGTGAGAGAGGATACTATGCTCCAAAGCTGAGTTACAGAGTTAAGGAGGTGGAAAAATCCCCTAGATTCTCTCCTAGCTATCTCCATCAAGACCCTGTATAATAATAGCCTAAAAAATGCTTCCTTTTCCTACAGTTAAACCACATTAGGCCACATACTATGACATACACCTTTTACTCCTCTTACAAAGCATAATGTAACAAAAAATGTGAATTAATGTGAGAGAAGTATAGTTTTAAGGCTGGAGGATGGCATAATGATCTTAAAAATATACCTATTGATGGGACACATTAATTCCTTCCTTATCCTATGGTAAGTTTTTAAAAATTTTGAGTGCCCTCCTAAGGGGGAGGTGTGTAATTCCAAAAGAATATTTTTCTTGAGTTGGGAATTCCTACAAAGATATAAGCCGTATTTGTACCATAATGAATCATTTTTCTAGGTAAATGTATGATATGTACTAGGATCTTACTGCAGATTTTGAATGAGTGTCCACACCTCTTCGTCATTCATCTTTCATCCCTTGCTTCGGTTATCCAATAAATTTGGATAATAGAAATGGCACAAAACAATGCTTCCACATCCTCATCCTTTCTTGACAATGCATCTGTAATAACATTTTTCTTCCCTTTTTTGTAGATCATTTCAAAGTCATAACCCAACATCTTTGTGACCCATTTTTGCTTCTCTTCTCAAGATAATCTTTGTTCCAAATATTATTTAAGATTATAGTGATCTATTTTTAGCTTGACGTGTCTTCCTGTTAGGTAAGGTCTCCATTTCTTGAGTGCATGTAGTATTTCCAATATTTCCTTCTCATAAATAGGTTTTGTAAATACTTTCCTTTGATTGAATGATTTTTAACATAAATGGTTATTCCTTGTAGCATTAAAATAACACCAATTCTATTTCTTGAGGCATCTCATTCCACAATAAATCATTTTCTGAAGTGTGACATATCTAACACTAGTGCTTGTCTCATTTCCACTTTAAGATGTTCAAAGGCCTTAGTTGATTTTGGAGTCCAAGAAAATGTATCTTTATTTAGTAATGTTGTTAGAGGCATTGGTATTCTCCCATAATTATGAACAAACTTGTGATAATACCCTGTCAACCCAAGAAATTCTCAAAGATTATTTATGGTTGTGGGGATTTTCCATCTCTTAATCGATTTAGTTTTGTTAGGGTCTACATTAAGACCCTCACGAGATACAATATGACCCAAATATTCCACCTATTGTACTTCAAATAAAAATTTGGAGGTTTTCGCATATAATTGTTTCTCCTCCAATAGTTTGAGCACTGCTTCAACATGTTGAAAATTATCCTTCCAAGACTTGTTGTACATTAGTATATCATCAAAAAATACTAACAAAAATTTTCTAAGGAAGTGTTTGAAAATGGAATTCATCAAAAATTGAAATGTGGAAGGTGCACTAGTAAGGCCAAAAGGCATGACCAAAAATTCATAATGACCCTCATGAGTTTAGAATGTTGTTTTTGGAATTACTCCAACCTTCATTATAATTTGATGATATCCAGAATGAAGATCCAACTTGGTTAAGTAAATTTGTCCATGTAATTCACCCAACAATTCATCAATGACAGGAATGGGAAATGTATCTTTAATAGTGAGCTTGTTGAGCTCCATATAAAACAAACTCATATTCCATGATCCATCCTTCTTGTGAACCAATACTACTGGAGTAGAGAAAGAAGTTTGAATATGTTGAACTATATGAGCCTCTAGTATTCCTGCAACCATACATTCAATTCCACTATTTTGGGCATAGGGATATCTGCAAGGTATGATGTTTGGAGGAACACTTCCTAGAATCAATTGAATGGCATGATCATGATCATGAATAGGTGGGATGCCTTTGCGAGTCTCAAATACCATGGAATGATTATTTGAGACATTTTTGAGTTATAGAGAAATATATGATTTCGATGTTTGAACCTCTAGTGAGCATAATTGTGCATTTAATTTCCGTTGTTCTTTCTTCACAAGATTTGTCATGCAGTTAGAGTTGATTATATTTCTAGTTTCCCTATGATACCCCTTAATTCAATTTCCTTTCCTTCCAAAAAAAAAATCAAGAAAAGTTCTTGAAAATTGAAAGCTATCAAGATTGTAACTGTTGGACTCCTAGGACAACATCAACACCACCCATTAGAATGGAAAGCGTTGGACTATTCAACACATATTACCACATGGTTAACTTGATATTATGGCACTTTCTAGAGAAATTTATATTTCCTCCATTTACAACCATAACTTAACACTCTGGTGTTGGATATAGGAAGCAATTAAATTCCTTGGCTATCTTACAACGAATAAAATTATGGGTACTACCTAAATCAATCAAAACTACTAACAATTTATTCTTGATATATTCTTCTATATTGAGAGTTTGAGGAGTGGTAATTCCTCCCAATGCATTACAGTATATGGTCGGATTCATTTCTTCTTTCTATAGGGTTTTTCCCTAGTGTATATCATCCTTTTTGGATGTTTATTGTTTCTTTTCTTCCTCCTCTTCAAAGCCTATGTAGAATAATTTCTTCTCAACGCACTTATGAAATTTAGTGTATTTGTTATCACAACTGTAACAAATACCTTTTTCTCTTTTTTCTCTAATGGTTGTGGTGTCAACCTTGTAGGTTGTGGAATGCTAGGAGCAACAACACTTCCATCTTTATAGTTGTGAGTGGTAGACTTCCTTGTTTCCATAAGTTTTCTTTCAACTTTTCTTTCCATATTGAATGCCTTATCCAATGAGTCAAGTTCCCAAAGGCAAACCTCATGTTGGATGTTATCATTCAAAGTCCTTATGAAGACATTAACACTTCTTTGATGGTAGCCAAATCTATTTTGGACCCATCACAGGATAGCAGAACATCAACCATGAACAACAAGTTGGTGATAGTAAGATATTTAGCTGCCCACAGACCATGAATATTACCTCTTATTTTAGATACCTTTAACTATTTACTCATGCACTCAACCACCAACAAGAAAAGAAGGGGGGAGAAAGGGCATCCTTACTTTGAGGCCTCTTTTCACTTGAAAGAAATTCAAGACAGATTAATTTAAAAGTACAAAAAAAGACATTGAAGTTAAACAGTTGATCACCTAATTTATGAAAGTAAATTTGAATCACAAGTGTGTAAAAAAAATCCTATTGTAACACCAACACATTTAGTGATATTGTATTGATAAATCTATCTTGATAATCATCCCCTTTTTGGTCCATATTTCGAAACTGTGTAGTATTTCCTTAGTGAGCACGATCTTGTTTAATCTAGAGTGAAAAATATTTTTTCTTCAATTTCTTTGAATTCAAAACACAACTACTCCACTATTTCCGTGTATTCTTCATCATCACTGAAAATATTAGCTAACAACCTTTTAATTTATTCTTTTGGAAAATTAATGTGACTATCAAACTCATTGCCCATGAAGCCTTAATCACCTTCAATTGTTCCTTCATTATAAGTGAATATTATCTTATTACTTATGGTGTCTCAAGATATTCAACAACTTTAAGTTCTTTTACAGATTCAATACTTCTTTTGTAATTGACCCTCATATAGATAGCAATTGATTCTTGTAGCATTTGTATCCTTGTTGACTATCCTACGTTTACCTAGTTTATCATTATGTTCAAGGGTAAACCCTATTGATTTCTATCTATATCTCTTAAAATATATACTTGAGTAATGAAAGTACATAACTTGAGTAATGAAAGAACATAATTCATTTTTATAAAACACTCATCATATTCCAAATCTTTCTACAAACACTCCATAAAGCTACAAATGTTTTGTGACATATTCCTCATATTTGAGTTAGTATCCTAAGATTTTGAAATAATCGGTTGTTGCTTATTAATGTTTTATGCAATGCACAATCTCACTTCACTAGGTAATTACGTCGTAAGGCGTTTCCCTCTGAAATCAACTCTCCTCCTTGCCTACGTGTCATTTTGTGCACCATACGATTAGATGTTAGACGATTACACAAATTTCAAGTGTTAGATCAATGGCAAGGGAACAGACACAGGCGGAATGGAAACGGGACTAGGAACACATGTTGTCAGAACAACAGTATGTCCTCCCTTCAGTGCAGCGCAAGAACTGAAACGCCAGGCTATCTCCACAGTTGGTCTCGGGTTGGGTCCGTGGCCCACTGGGAAGACCTGTGCAGGCCCAAACGGAACGGTGCTTACGAAAAGTATGAACAACATATCATTTACATTGCCCACGATCACTCTGCTTCAAGCTAATTATTTCGGCATTAATGGCGTCTTTACAACCGATTTTCCTTCAAATCATGCGGTTACATTTAACTATACAAGAGATAATATACCCCTAAGTCTTTGTGCTCCTGTACATGCAACAAAAGTGAAAAGTACTAGAATACAATTCTACAGTGCAACTGGTATATCAAACCACAAACATCTTTGTGGCAGAGAACCATCCGATGCATCTTCATTCGTGGTAGAGAACCATCCGATGCATCTTCATGGTTATGGTTTCTATGTGCCTATTGAAACATGCAGTGGCCTCTGTGAAATTGGACTCTGAAGCCTATGTTTCTATTTTGTAGGCCTGTATGGACACCAAATCTATTTCCCAGGGCAATCAACTCCATGCCCACATGGTTGTAAACGGGGTCGAGCAAGAAACTAGCTTGAAAACGAAACTTCTGAGCTTCTATGTTGCTTGTGGGAGAATGGATGATGCACGCCTGCTATTTAACAGAATGTGCCACTGAAATATCTTTTTATGGAATGAAATGATCAGAGGATATGCCTGGAACGAGCCCTTTGAGGATGCACTGGCGCTCTACTACCAGATGGAACAGGTAGGCGTTCACCCAAATAATTTTACTTATCCGTTTGTGCTCAAGGCGTGTGCTGGGCTGTCAGCTCTGCAAGAGGGCAAAGATATCCATTATCATGTAGTTAAAAGTGGGTTTGAAATGGATGTTTATGTGGCAAGTGCCCTAATAGATACGTATACAAAATGTGGAGATTTAGAGAATGCAAGGAAAATGTTTGACAAAATACCTAAACGAGATGTTGTCTCCTGGAATGCACTAATTGCAGGGTATGCCCAGAATGGATATGCCAGCGAGGCTTTGGCACTTTACAATCAAATGCAGTTGGCAGATGTGAAGCCCACTTCAGTCACCATGGTGAGTGTACTTCCGGCATGTGCGCAGCTAGCAACTTTGCAGCAAGGTAAGCTTATCCATCAGACTGTAATTAAGGTATGGGTTTGAGTCCCATGTTTCTGTGGGGACTGCAGTTATGGATATGTATGCCAAATGTGGTAGTGTAGAGATTGCCCGTCAAATGTTTGACAGGATGCCTCAAAGAAATGCCATCTCGTGGACTGCTATGATTGCAGGATATTCCCAGAATGGGTACAACAATGACGCTCTGGTTGTCTTTCACCAGATGCAGCTAGCAAACATGACACCTGACTCAGGATCGATTGTAAGCGCGCTTCGGGCATGTTCCCTTTTAGGAGCTCTGTGGAAAGGGAAGTGTATTCATGCTTATGTGATTCAAAGTGGAATTGTTGAGGATGTGAATGTAGGGAATTCCCTTGTAGCTATGTATGCCAAGTGTGGAAGTATAGACGTTTCTCTTCAATTTTTTGACAACATGCCTAAAGGAGACGTGGTTTTATGGAATGCAATCATTGCTGGCTATTCCCAGAATGGATGAGCGTACAAGGCATTGAGACTCTTTCAGCAAATGCAAAAGGATAAAATGAAACCTGACTTGACAACAATGGTGAGCGTGCTCCCTTCATGTGCACATTTAGCAACCCTACAACAAGGCAAATTGATCCATGGACACATACTTAGAAATGGACTTGAGATGGATGTTTCTACAGGGAATGATCTGATATACATGTATGCCAAATGTGGCAGGCTAGAGATTGCACGTAGGTTGTTTGAGAAAACGCCTAAAAGAGATGTCGTCTCCTGGAATGTGATGACTTTAGGGTATGGATTACACGGGCAGAGCAAGCATGCTATTGCACTTTTTTCTCAACCAGAACAGACTGGTATGAAGCCAGATGACATCACCTTCATCTGTATTTTGTCGGCGTGCAGTCATGCAGGGCTAGTGGATGAGGGTCGTAAATACTTCGACGGTTTAAATAGAAATCACTGCATTAGGCCAAGGATGGAGCACTATATATGTATGGTTGACCTTATTTGGTGAGATGGTTATCTCGATGAGGCGCAAGAGCTAATAAACAATATGCCTTTTGAGCCTGATGCCAGTGTATGGGGGGCTTTGCTTGTTGGCTGCAGGATTCACTGCAACATTGAGCTTGCAGAATATGTAGCGAAACACCATCTTAAGCTAGAGTCTAATAATACAGGATGCTATGTGCTTCTCTCAAATATCTATGTTGCAGCCGGAAGGTGGCATGATGTTGCAAAAGTGAGAACAATGATAAAAATCAAGGGCTTGAAAAAGAATCCAGGACGGAGCTGGATTGAAATCAAGAATAGTGTTCATACATTTGTGGGAGGAGACAAAAAACACCCACAATCAGAGAAAATATATGCAGTGCTACATAGCTTGATTAGAGATATGAAGAAAGAAGGCTATGTGTACGACAATAGTTTTGTACTGCAAGATGTCGAGGAAGAGGAGAAAGAAAACATCATTTCGACACATAGTGAAAAACTGGCTATTGCATTTGGGCTCCATGAGACAAGCCCTGGAATGCCTATCCAAATCACAAAGAACCTCCGTGTCTGTGGTGACTGCCAGAATGCCACTAAGTTCATCTCCAAGATTTCCAAACGAGAAATTGTTTTGAGAGATATAAATCGATTCCATCATTTCAAGGATGGAGTTTGTTCTTGTGGGGATTATTGGTGATGCCAATGTAAACAACAATTATAAACTCTTCCTACTTCGCATGTTTTATTTAGTGGATCATTCGAAATGCATAACACTGATATGGTCATGGCAATGGTAAGTAAAGCAAACAACAGTGCACCTTTGTTATGGAAGGAATCAAATGAGAGGTCAACTTTATATTGTAGCCATTATATAAAGGACATCTGGAGAATATATGTAGATGAGAAGACTTTCTTCCCTGATATTATGCGGTGTGCTTGAATGATCCATGATCTTACAGTATTAGTTGCTCCAGAGGGTTGAAAATTCAAAATCCTACTCAGATACAGAACACATCGTATCCTTGAAAACAAAATATATTCACCGGATTTGTAATGGTTAGTTATTTGGAATGCTGCAGAGAATATAATTTTGTAGAGAGAGTTGAGATAGTGGAAATGGAGATGAAGGGATGATCAGTTTCCTGTAAGCATAATTATATGCACACTGTGGCAATCGTACTTGAAAGTACAAGTTGTCTATACAATCTTCATAATTAAGGTTGTCTTCCTTATTTTTAGGGTGTCAATCTTTTCATAGAAATTTATCAAATTCCTTCTGTTTCATACTGAATTTGGGTTTTTCCATTCTCATCACAGTTTCTAATAGCATCCCAATCCTTGTACTTGCTGTCAAATGATCACCGATGTTAATCCAAATGTAGATATTAAGATAACAAGAAGCAAGCTCGTGAACCCAGTATGAATGGAGGGTTGAGTAAGAATACAACTAGCGTTTCTCTTACATAAATGTCTTACTAGATTTGAACATCTCTTCTCCCATGAAGAAAAAGCCAAACAACCAAAATAGTAAAATACAGCGAAGTCAGTAATTGGTTCCTCTGTATAGATGAATTCTTCTGTGAAATTTGAGAATTATTGTTAAAATTATTATAATATGTGTTTTTCTGGTTGATGCTATTTTCTCTCATTTTATCTGTTTCTATGATATTTGTTTGGATTTTTTAATTATTAAATTTTATGTATTTGAAATCATTGTATTGATGTATATGAAACTTATAATTATGATTGGAAGCCACCTCAACATGAGCGAATCAATTTAAGTGAGTCCATGTCCACACTCTTATACTGGATTCAAAGAAGACCATGTTTTGGGAACTTAACATGAATGGACTATTTGATGTAGAACATTTTTGAAATATACATTGAAAATTTAATGTCGTGATGCGTTTTGCCTCTCTAATATGAACAAAATAGAGCACTTCTAAATTGATCAACAATTGTGAAAATACAGGATAAGTTTCTAAAATGCAGGAAGCAAATTCAGGATCCTTTCAAGCTCATGGTTTTCCTTTTATTGTACAGTATTTTGGAACAGTATTTTGGTTTTCCTGTTAAGATATTGATAGATTCTTCACTGATCTTAATTGAGCTCAGAATTTATGTTTTGATCATGATTTAGTTATAGAGATCATACCCTGTATAGAATTCTGGTTTTGTAAAACACTTCCAGAGCTTGCATCACGTTTTGAATTGGATTACATTAATTGGATTACGTTCTGTCAACAATTGTGATTTGTAAACTTTACTGTTCAGTTGACCATCCACATGTCTGATAATCATTACCATGGAGGAAGATAAATGGTCCAGGATTCATGCCGGGATCTCTCAAGGGAATAATATCAACTCCAACACTTTGTATTACTGATAGTCACTAGACTCTGATAACCATTACCTTGGAAAAAGAGAAACAGTCTAGGATTCATGTTGGGACCTCACAAAGGAATAAGTCATTGAAGTGGAGGTTGGATTCACAATCACCGCATGGTACCTTCGTAAACAATGCCTAAGTTAATTTGGGCTGCCAGGATGTGTAATACATTTTTATTTGGGAATTGAAATGGCTCAACATGGAATCAAGGTATGAATCACTGTTTCACATTTGCTGGAGAATGATAATATAGAAGTCAAACTACCAACCACCACTGGAAGCTCATAAATAGCATCAAAGGTGTTTTGTCTGAAGGATTAATAGAAGTCAAACTGCCAACCAACACTGGAAGCTCATGTATTGCATCAAAGGTGGCTTATTTAACTGTTGAATGCCTTCTTAACGTTCCAAAGTTTACTATAGTTTCAATAGTTCCTAAAGTATAGTTTTCCATAAATTAGAAAGGAAACATGTCTTATTGGCTCTTGGGCATACGTTGTGTAGTGGAATTATGGAAACTTCTTTGTTGTTCAAGTTTCTGCTATGTAAATAATTGACTTGCTTCCAGAATTTTTTGTGCACTGACTATTGCAGCCTATAGATGCACCATAAAATAAGTTACAACAAATATAAAGCAGAAGAGTGTTTTGCCTTCACACAGCTGCTGTGTAAACATCCAGCCAAAAAACCATGCCAAGCCCCAGACATCCATACAAGTTGAAAAGAAATAGGGCTTTTTGATAACACAGTAAAGCTCAAGGAAAAAAAATACTACCATATATTTCTATATTTTCAGTCAATACATGGTAATATAAAATTCAGGCTTCAACAAATAATTTGGACCTTGGATCTTCAGACAATACACTCTAAGCTTATTTATCCAACTTTGTTTTTTTCTTGAATCAGGTGGAAGTAACACTAAGCTACATTGAGTTAACAACAGTAAAATTTTAAATTAAGTAACATACATTCCAAGTTAGCCCAAGGCCTTGTACAACAATTATCCCTGAATTACCCCTTTCTAACAAGAGGCAAACAACTAATCATGCTTATCAGGGATAACAAATGTAGGAAATACATCAACTAAAACATGCAAGATAAATATACTGAATGTTAGATTTTTTTTGTTAATCTTCACATATCCTTTGGACCTGCATCTCCTAGAAAGCAAGCTTTTGTCTTACTGTCTATGTAAGGACAACTGAATAGTACTTTAGGAAGGTTAACTGAACCTTGCTTTATGAATAGCCCTTTAGGAAGAAAAAATCATTTTAGCCTTTATATATAGAGAAGTATTGAATACATTTAATTAAATAATAAAAAAATATATAATGAGGCAACAAAAACTGTCAAAAAAAAGACAGGCAGAGGAGAATGCCATTGAGAAGATAGCAGGATAATCAGGCAACAACTTGAATAGATAAATTGTAGTCACACTTAAGTGTGGGAGAATTCCAGATAATGTAAGGTTGACTCATGCATTTTATTTCCAAAGAACTACAATTCTCTATCGTATATTTTACTCTCTAATATTAGTCCACTATGAATACATCATTCTTTCTGCTAAAGTTAAAATATTTTAGTGGATGGCATGTCTTTTATTTGCTGTACATTCATGCCTTAATCAATAAATTTGATTCCAATTGCTGAGCACTCTAGTGTTGCAAACACAAGCTCAATATCTCTCTTTGATCACTAGAATTTCTTCCAATATTTGATACCAAAGCTAATGGTCTATTCATAAGGAAGGCCAGACTTTAATTTTCAGGTTGGTTACCTATTTGAAAAAGAACCAGAAATAAAACAAACAACAATGTAAATTAGAAGTCTCAAAGTACACCAGAACCATGGTTGTAGCTAGCTTGACTTTCTTCTTTGTCTAAAACAGATCTGGTTGTAAAATTTAACAGCATGGGATTTCATCTGGAAGCTGCAAATGGGAATTCCATTATTGAACAAGATCATTTAGCATTCTGGAAGAAGATGAAGTCAAACATACCATATGAACTGCTAATCACAGGACTCTTACTTGTAGCATTTTGAGCATTAATGATCAAATGACTCACATCAGCAATGCCAAAACACCAAAAGAAAAATGGAGCACACGCGTGTGAAAATAAAGCTGTAACTGTGAGATTTGTCTGAGGGAACTTCACCAAATAAGGAGGAGGCTCCTAATATGTAGCCAAACACAACAATCAATTGAAATTCAAGTTGTTTAACATTTATGAATATCAAGCTATCATCCTAAGATATAGCTGAGGAAGTTTTCACAAATAAAGATGACAACATAAGATGTGGCCAACAGCATCAATCACTTCAAAAAATTGTTAGAGATGCTAGCACCTGTTGCGGCACCAATTCAAAATGTACATGCAGTCATCGCCTTGCTTGCATTACTAGCCTAATCTTATGACAATGTGGTCACTTCATTTGACATAGAGCCCAAATCGCCATAATAATGCAAGAGAAGACATGAAAGAAATATTGAAGGTTGATAACAAAAAACACAGTTTTCTTTCAGCAAGTAGGAACAAGAAGTTCGAGAAAAAGGTTGTTGATCTGACACGAAAATGAGGTTCACTTGCAATCATATTTTTTGTTGCTAAAATAGCAAGGTATAATTCATTTATTGCAGAAAGCAATGGCACCACACCAAAGGAGCATTGGAAAATGTTTTCAATTGAAAAGGAGGATAAAGCAAATGTGGCAACATACTTCAAGCAGTCTGAGCCTACTACCTACATCAATGCTCCACTGGTTGGTGCCCTTGGATTTTTCCGTGGTCATCCTTCCTAGCAAGCATGTGAAAATTAATGTGTACCAAATTCCTCTCACAGAATTGAATATATTTGTACTCAAAATCTCACCCCAATGAAAAGCCCAAATAAACTATGCACTTGGCAAAGTGCACAGGCAAGCACAGTGGATGCAGGAAACTTGCAATGGTAGTGGTAATGGATTATCTGATTTTCATGGCCTCCATGGCTAAGTGGGTAGTACATAATCAAGCACACTAGATGTAGGAGCTTGAGTTTGCAATTGTAATGGCGGTGGTTTATTGTATTTTTTTCAACTAAAAAAATTGTGTTTGGAGCAGTTTTCATATGTATATAATTTTGCTTGAGATTGGACCGCATTTGGAGCAATTTTCAGATATATATAATTTTGTTTGAGATTGGACTGCCCTACTTAACTATTAACCATTAAACCACGTCCTAAAAACTATTGAAGATATCTGAATGGCTAAGTGGTTTGTTATAAATCTGGTAACTGATTACGATGCAATGGGAAAACACCTTCAACGTCACTCGAACCTGCACCCAATTGGAGACGTTGAATGTATCTGTTCTGCCAAATGCTGGGCACTGCCAATGCAGACAATTTATATAAGCACCGGGTGGGATTCGTATGCATTGGCCTTCTGTGTGCCCGCCAAAATGGTGGATGTGATTGTTCACATAGTATAATTTACCTTACGCCTGGGGCATAGCCTGCCGGGATTCAACACTGCGAGCGGACCTCCAAGATGAGCGAGCATCGTGAGCAGGAGAAACGA
This sequence comes from Pinus taeda, assembly GCA_000404065.3. Taxonomy (NCBI): domain Eukaryota; kingdom Viridiplantae; phylum Streptophyta; class Pinopsida; order Pinales; family Pinaceae; genus Pinus; species Pinus taeda. Next base: position 23,833 of record APFE030287286.1, on the reverse strand, counting down.
ATGCTCGAGAGGGTTGCAGAGGACCTATTCCGGTTGTGTGAATGGAGAAAATGAATGCTTGGCACGAGGGATCGTTTGAAATTGCGCGGGTGTTGGTTGCCAGCACAACGGGTGCCAGCTCAGATGTGGTGGGTCACCCGTTCTCAAAAACAATTGTGGTCAAGCTCCTGGAGAAATGATGGATGGCAAGGGCATGTATGTATGGTGAGGCCACTATCGGGTGCATTAAAGGCCCAATAGCACCCTGGTTAGCTCTTGCCATGGTCCTTGCCTTTTCTTTATCTTTGTCTTTTGTCTTTCAACATGGGACAAAGAAGCATTAATTTGTTTTCATTATAGCATGGTCTTTTCCTTTTTTTTATCTCTTTTTTTTGTCTTTCAACAATTGTCAAAGAAACATTAATTAGTGTGATATGCTAGAAGCATTAATTAGTGTTATATGACATATGACTCATGATTTGTAAGGCTAGGAAGCATGTATTGCATATAGCATGGTCCTTGTTTTTTTGTTGAATTTTTTTTTTTTTGGTTCTTCAACAATTGTCAAAGAAGCGTTAATTAGTGTTATATGTTATCTATTTCTATCGATTGCCTTACATAGTGTTATATGTTATATATTTCCTTACGGCGTTTTCTTTGCAACTTCTGGTGCAAATGCTAGTTTAGCATATTTCTTTATCAATGTTGATGTCCTTGTCATTTTTTGAGGCATTTCATCTAAATCAACAATATTTGATGATTCTATAAACAAAGTTTTAGGACTTAACGTGTCCTCTAACTCATTTATCCTTTTCTTAAACTTAACACTTTAAATCTTCTTCTCTGAAACAGGATGTGCAATGCAATATAGTATTTTGGAGGGTCCAACTCTAGAACCATCCACTTGAAAAATCCACTTTTGAGTTATTTTCATATTTTCCACATGTATCTTTTCTATCTACAACATCATTTTCCCTTTATTAGGTTGGGAATTATGCATTATTAATAGTTCATAAAAAATAGTTTGTTTTTCTTAATCCAATTGTTTTGTTAACCCATGGATTTCAAAAATTTTCAATGCTACCAAATTTAGGTATAGCATGACTTCCTACTTCCATGTCAAGAATGTCTCTTGACCCTTCAAAATTTTGTGAATATTTTTTTCTTTGATTTTTATTCCTAGTTTGGACTATGTTACTATTTATGTTTTCTACATGAAAATATAATGTTTTCATCTTCATCACCTCCTCCAGCATGTCCTTCAGTATTCTCTTCTCCGCTCTTATTCAAGTCTTCTTTCTTCCTTAGTAGAGGAGGAACTCCTACATGCCTATGTTAGGCCCCTACACTAGTAGTATAGGGGCCTCATGTTAGGCCCCTATACTACTGGTGTAGGGGCCGAATACCCTAGGTGGGAGAAGACGACTATTTATCAGTTGCATGGTCCTTTGAAATTGAGAGTTGGTACTCACTTCAGTTACTAAAGTTTCATTGCATTATTTTCTCTCTCTCCTTTTAGGAGTATTTGGGTCATTGTCTTAAATTTCTTCTACAATCCTCATGAAAATATTATCATACCTCGTATCAAACTTTCAAAAAATAAACCTTAAATATAAAAACCTTTGGGGTTTTCTACTTTCATTAGGTATTGAGAATTTTAGAAATATAAATTAAATGGGAATAATTGACTTAGGAATGTGATATGTAGACTTTCATCCCATAAAACATGCAAATAGCCATGAAAAAATCAATACACCTATGCTAATAATATATATATAAATAACTGAAAAGCCAATGAACATTTAGATTGATGGAGCTAAGAAATAATTTAATAAATTTTCCCCACAACCTTGGCAATCCATAAAAGAATCTATGATAGGATGATGGATTTAGAAAAAGTGTCCTTGGACATGTAATTTTATTGTTCAAAGAGAAAACTGAGATAAACGCAAAGAGGGATAACATATATATAACCTCTCTACCCTCATCTAGAATGCAATGTGTCCCTAATCAGCAACTAAAAGATGATCACCATGGCAAGGATACGAAAAGGACTATATATCTTCTATAGAATACAACAATTCTAGAATAACTTAAATATTTTTAGGAAAAAATGCATATCTATAATATCTTAACTATTCTAGGAAAAATAACTAACTAAATGTACTTTAGGATTACGAGGAAAATATTCCCCTTTAATCATGTAGTTTACATTAGATACATTTTGAGGTACAAAATGGGCATCCTAAGGAATATTTGAAAGTAATAGTGGAAATAATAAAATAAGATTAGATGACATCATCAAATTTTAAAGGGAAAAAAGAAAAAACTACTTTTTCAGCTTATCTCTCTATGGTTTTATTAAATTTTGAACGAAATCATTCATTCAATGCATAATTTAATTCCTCATCCAAGGATTACCCATGTTGCATACTTTTGATAGACCCTGCTACACGAAAAATGAGAAATACATGAAAAAATATGATTACAATAAGATTTTTTCATGTATTTCTCATTTTTCATGTAACGAGGTTGATCCAGGTGGATATTGGTGGCCACCTGCCCATTCCACTTGGAACCTCAACACTATCTCTTTCAATTTCCTTAATTGTAGTACAATTTACTATTTTTGGAAGTTTTTCAGGTCCTGAACTTCTAGAGCCGTTTTGAGGCCCTAAACGACTTTTTTTGGGAAAATTGGGAGAATATAATGCTTTATATAATGTTTGCATTTTAAATTTTTAGTCCTCAAATAGATATTTATAATGAGGTATTGTGAGAGTAAAACAAAGATCATATGCCAAAGTTACGACCCTAGGAAGCTGATGTACCAATTTGCCCAAACAGGGCCCATAATCTCTTAGGTTTAGGTTTTTGGATGTTTAGGATTTTCCATTGTATCTCAATAATAAATATGCCTTCTAGCCTAATTGTTACGTAGTTCAAAGGCATGTAGCCACCACATCTCTTCTTAGAGATAAGCTTCAAGGACCCAGGCTAGTTTATTTCTAGTTCGTTTGTAAGCATATTTCAATATTTGATATTAAAGAAATGAAGTTTTATTTCTGTTGCATCTCTGTATTTATGGTTATATCTATGATTTGTTGCATTCTTGTTGAAGTTTGGATCAGTGACGTCAGAGTAGTTTGATATTTCTCTATTTTTCTTTGCATGTCCTCAACGAGGTTAGGATATAAGGCTTCAGGGCTTGAACTCGTCGAACCTTTGCAAGACTAGCCTTGCAAGTCCCGAAGGCCTCCCATAGTGGAAGAGAAGAAAGATGACAAGGTAGGAGAACTTTTCAAAATCTTGTTCGAATAAGCCCTCAAGGGATAGAGGAACATGATGATGGACAACATTTCCCAGATCCTTCAGCAGCTACCCAAAGGCGATGCATCCTCTTCCAACAGCCTATCTGGAAGTGCCACACACTTTAAGGTACAAGTTAACTTTTACATCCCCATATTTGAAGGTTATATAGATGTGGACGCTATAGATAAATGTTAAATCTACTAGAAGGATATTTTTCTATTCACGATTTTTCCAGGTGGGAAAATATTACTTTTGCACTTCTCAAAAACACCTCCCACGTCAAGGACTGGCGGGAAACCTATTGCGAGAAGAAGGACGAAATTAGAACCTCACTATTTTCAGCCGCACCCACTTGGAATTCATTCTGGAATGACATCACAGAGTAGTGATACCTTGTCAAGAGCTATGAGGATAAATACATAAAGTGCACCATGATATGGTAGGGAAAGGACAAAGATGTGTCAGAGTTTACATTGTTTTTGATACCCTTCACATGAAGTTGGGTATCAATGATTCTAAGCGACATTTGGTATTCAAGTATTACAATTTTCTACACGGATACATCAAGGACAAGATGGAGTTCCTGGACATCTCCTCACTTGGTAAGACATACCGATACGATGTCAAGATTGAGCAAATGATTAAACACAAGAAGCAATACTTTAGATATACGAATTCGAATAAAGGGAAAGGAACCCCCAAATTGTAGAGTAAAGGACAAAGCAAAGACGAGGTGACTGAGGACAACCAACCAAAGCTCCAAGCAAGGAACAACACCCCAAAGACAAAGGACATGGGTAAATGGTGTGAGTTCCATAAGAGCTCCACTCATAACACAACTGAGTGGAGGGCCAAATAATCATTGGTGGCTGAGTCGAAGGCTTCCAAATTAGACGCATGTTTCGACTCTAAGTCAGAACCCAACAAGGATAATGACAAAGAGAAGAAGATCATTGACTCAGAGCCCAGTGTCACATGGCCACCACCAATATCTAAAAGAGCAAGCTTGAAGATCCATAGGAGGGGGAAGGCCTCTTCCACTCAAAGATGTGGGTGAAGGGTTATCCACTGTAGTTCATTGTCGAGAACAGGAGCCAAACGAACCTCATTTCAGCAGAGGTCGTGAAGCGGCCGGGGCTACCCATTACAACACATCCATAGTCGTACACCATTAGGTGGCTTCACTAAGGATAAAATCTGCTCATTAGCTAGCAGTGTCATCTTCCCTATAGTAGCAAGCCCTTCATGGTTGAGGTACTGTGTGATGTTGCTCCTTTTGAATTTTGTGATGTATTATTAGAAAAACCATACTTGTGGAAGCAACATGCTACATATGAGTGTATACCTCGCTATGTAATTATTGCTTTGTGCAATAAGTTGTACAGGATACCAGAGGTAGCCCCACCTACCCACATCTCTTTGATCTCTGCAAAGAAATGAAACAAGATCATTTCATGGGCCAGGAATTATTTTTCCTTACAATTCAACCTTAGGGAAAGAAGAAGATTATGGCCATGGATTCCAAAATAGGTCTCCTCCACGCAACAATAGCAGATGGACAAAGCCGTGGAGGAGTATGGGGACATTTTCACCTCGCCTATGGGGGTATCTTTGCACTTTCAAGTCAAGCACTCCATCGATCTGACCTTAGGTGCATTGCTATCCAATGGACTAATCTATTGACACTTTGTTTTGGAGAACGATGAGATCAAGAGGCAAATTCAGGAACTATTGCAGAAAGGGCACATCAGGCCAAGCTCATCACCCTATGGGAGTCCAACTGTTTTGGTACAGAAGAAGGATGGGACCTAGAGACTCTATATTGACTATCTGGTGCTGAACAAGATCACTCTCCATAATGTGTACCCAATCCCACAGATTTATAACCTTCTGGACCAGCTCAAGGTGGCCAAGTATTTTAGGAAGACTAACTTGAAGTCCAGTTATTATTAGGTGCCTATCGAACCCTTCGACATGTGGAAGACTGCCTTCAAATCTAAGCAGGGCCTTTTCAAATGGTTGGTCATGCCTTTCAGGTTGACGAATTCACCCACAACCTTCATGAGGTTTATGGAAGACATCTTGCGACCCTTCACCAATGCATTTGTGGTGGTGTGTTTAGATGACATATTCATCTTCAACCAAATTTGGGAAGAGCACCTCCACCATATTCGATAGGTCCTCCAAACCTTGTGACAACATAAGTTGTGTGCCAATATGGAGAAATGCACTTTTGGAATGACCTAGGTTCAATATCTGAAGAGCACGGTGTGCATGTGGAGCTAGCTAAGATACAATTCATTCATGATTTTCTAGCCCCAACAACTCTAACAGAGCTCTGCTACCTTCTAGGCCTTGTAAATTTGCACCGGAGGTTTGTGTTAAGCTTCTTGCAAATGGAATCAATTTCTTTCAGACCCAAGGGAAGTTACAGAATGATCGCCATCAGAAATGGTCCACATACATGCAATAATTCCATCTGAACATTAAGTGCAAGAAGGGCAACACATATAATGTTGGAGACTACCTCATCTAACCACTAGTCATGGTGGTGATCATTGCGTTTGACTCTTGTGGGCACAAGACTTCACGTTGGCCTCATATTTACAAGAGAGATCCAAAATTCGGAAACACATACCAGACACTCCTTGAAGGTAAGAAATTTCCAAATTTTCACCTCCATGATTCATTGTTATGCCACCTATGACACATTTGTGTTGCTTCAAGCGAGTGTTCTAAGATGATTTGGGAGGTGCACTATAATCGGGTCATTAGACATTTTGGAGTGAAGAAAATAGTGGAAATACTGTAGAAGTATTTATATTGGTCTAACCTTCATTAGGATGTTGGGAGGTACATTAAATCCTACACTACCTGCACCATTGCAAAACCAACTATCAAGACACAAGCCCTATATATTCATGTGCCTACTCCTAGTCGACCTTGGTAATCTATCTCCATGGATTACATGTCTAGGCTTCCTTTTAGTACGCATGACAATGACTTCATTTTTTATGTCATTAACAGATTCTCTAAGATGGCCATTATGGAAGCCTATAAGAAGAGTATCACAGCAGAGACCACTACTAAGCTCTTCTTTGAGCGAGAGTGGGTACACTTTGGGATCCCACAATCCATTATCTCAAATCGGGATAATAGATTCCTAACTGCATTTTGGTCAAATCTTTGGTTGATGTTGGATACCAAACTTACTAAGTCCACGACTTTCCATTCCCAAAATGATGGCAAAACCGAGGTCGTCAACAGGATGATCATACACATTCTACACATGTACAACTCGAAGCATCTATGCAAATGGGATGAAAGCCTCCCCTATGTCCAACACATATACAACATAGCTCTCCCCAAATCAATGAGCCACAACCCCTTTCATATAGGGCTAGAGTTTCATCCATTGTGTCCCATTGATGTGGCCATACCATTTGCAGCTACTCAAACACATTCATCTCACATCCAATCTGAAGTCAATAGAGCTAATAGATTCATTGAGCACATTCAAGACATCTTCTAGCAAGTCCATGATATATTGGATAAAGATAATGCTAAGTATAAGCAGTGTCATGATCGACATTAGGTTCTACACAAGTTATAGGTGGGTGAAAAAGTTTGGTTACATTTGCATAAGGAGTTCCTCGTTGCACCCCACCACAAGATTTTCCCACTCTGATATGGGCCTTATACCATTACCAAGTTTGTTGGAGACAATTATTTTGAGCTTAGCATTCCCTCATTCCTTGGCCTATACCTAGAGTTCAATGTGGACTACCTTCGACCATGCTTCCCACCATTACTCGACACATCATACATTCCAGAACAACTTACACCAACAGAGTTAAACCCGGGCTGCATGGAACAAGCCACAATTGATTAGATCTATTATGAATAAATATATAGGAAATAATCTAAAATAATGTAAATAATAACAACCATAAATAATTATTAGTTAGTTAGTAATTAGGCTGAAGAGTCATGTCTAAATGAGACATGAATCTCCATGAAGAGACACTTGCTTGGTATATAAGAAAGCCTCTCACTCCCATTGTATCATCATTCTTATTCACACATTTAATATATAATATTTGTATCCTTGTCGATATCTTTATATTCCAATTCTTTTGGAGTAATGAATATGAAGAAGGAACTTTGTTTGCTTCATTTGGTATCAGAGCCATGTTGGTTGATCACCAGGCCTTTGGCCATGAACCTCCCAAGAACTGTCAATCAAGCATTCACTACGAAGAAGGAGCTTCTCCATTCTACAATTGCTACTAAGCCATTCACCATATCATCATTATATATATAAAAAAGTGTTAAAATAGATATATATATATATATATATATATATATATATATATAATATATATATATATATATATATATATATATATATATATATATATATATATATAATGTCTGATAACGGAGTTGCTACGGCCATCCAGCGGTCCCTCCACAATAGCTAAATGCAATCAAGCTATCTGGTGGCTCACTACAACCATCAACGTTCTGAACAGTGCACCCAGACTACCGCAAAATCCTTTCCGTCGCTGCTATAATAATTTCTTCCACAAGCGTAAAGCTGACATTCATCCAACACCTTTACTATTCGATGAATCACTCATCATAGCTACCATCGACACAGTGTTGATAATAAATCTGGTAACAAGAGGGCGAAGTCACGATGACCTTGATAGCTTACAAGGCATCTCATTTGGGGATTTAAGGGCCAACACAATTATGAGTTTTTCCATCCAGATGAACTGAACGAGTGGGGTAAAGGAAGCAGATGGGAACACACGTGTGGTTCACTGTGCCTTTTGGTGAAATTAATTGTTGGCTTCCATTGAAATTAGTAAAATCCTCCACTAATATGTAGTTGTACAGTGTCAAGCTAGACAGTTACCTATGTAATTCCTCATACCAGGACATACAATGAGCAAGCATGAGAGATTCAAAGAGGGTGTCCAATGTCAAACACAGGGAAAAGAGAAACAAGCCCTCACTTTCTATAAGGCCAGTCCAGAGTCACTTGTTGACCCAACGGATTTGTGAGAGCTCCGATTACAGAACATATGGGGGAGATAAAATCTGGGTGCAGTCATGTGTTGACACTACCACTTGCCACAACTACCTTTTTCCTCCGCCACAACCACCATTGTTCACACCCTTTTGTCGTTATCCATTTTTACCACTAGGCTAGTTATTTGTTGCAGGTCAACTCTCCATAAATGACCACCGGACAACAGCTCAAACTGGGAGTGAGACTACCGATGCAATTAACCGACAACCACATAGACTGCTGCTACACCAACTTCACCTCTCCTACCGCTACCACAACATTATCCATATTCATCTGCGTCTTATCCCCCACTAGTCACGTATCATCCAAAGTGCAAGTTGATCGTCGCCATTAACCGTCAACCCGCAGATTGACCGTCGCTGTTGGTTGGTTAAACGACAAACAAACGCCAACCATTGTATTTAGCCGCAAGATGATCGTGGAGTTAATATATGTTAATATATATACTATATAATTATATTGTATAGTTTTATATATATATATATATATATATATATATATATATATAATATTATATATATATATTATATATATATATATATATTATATATATTAATTAATTAAAAAAATTATTAAGAAAGGTAAAATAAAATAAAAGGTATTTAAAAAAAAGAGTTAAAAGTTAAAATACGTGAAGAAAAAGAAAAAAATATGGAATCTCTATGTAATGAACAATCATTTGCAAGAGATATAGAACAATTAATCACAATACTTAAGCAACAACATACTAATTTTAATAAGGAAATGAAGAAAACAAAATCCACACAAGTTGAAAGCCCATCATCACTCCTACCAAATGAGGTAATCCAGTGTACCAAGAAAGTGCAGCTAAAAGATCAAGAGAATGGAAAAAGCCAAATTTCAGCAAAACAAGAAAGCGTTAGAACATGAACATAAAAATTTGGTGGATATGCATTACAAAGAAATAATGGAAAAAGACAAAGAAATTTCTCCTCTCAAGGACCACGGCGAAAAATTACTTACACAAGTGAAGAAGACTAAGGTCACAAATAGGGAATTCAAGAAGCAATTATTAGAATAAGAAAAGGAAACTTTATGTTTAAAGAACCTTAATAAAAAATTATTAAAACAAAGCAAAGATCTAAAAGATGAAAAACTCAAAAGTCAAAACATTGAAAAGAAGGTTGATGAATCAGAAATCAAAGAACTTTTACATCTGAGAAACCATAATCAAAGTCTACTCACTCAAATTAAGAAAATTAAGGATGATAAGAAAGCATTAAAAGACATGTTAGAACAATTAAATCAAGAAGAAGTATCAAAATCTCCATTCATAACAATCCAAGTTGAAGATAAGGGAACGAATACCGATCCAGTGAATATGACAACTCAAAAAGACAAGTCAGTCAAAGAAACAACACACTTAGATGTTCAGTTCAGATGAATAACATCCCAAGTGAAGGTTTTGTAACCAACTCAACAACATCGTCCCCTGAAGTAAATCAAAAAAATTCCACAGACTTAATCAGGGAATGTCAAACCAAAAAAATTCCCTATCAACATTTGAATCATGAGAGTAAACAACTCAGTCAAGCTATGTATATGTACCATTTAGAATAGAAACAAAAGACTGATGTTCCAGAGAACAGAGACGTAACATCAATCCAGTCCTATGATGACAATTCACTACAAAATACCAGTGATCAGAATATTCCACAGAGGATTAATCTAGGATGGTCTGATCCCATCTCAGTGCGACAATTTTGTTTGTCACTTAGAAGATCATATCAACTTGTATGGATGAAGATGATTGTTCTGAGAGAGAAAGACATTTGAGGCCGAAAGAGAGATCAAGCCTTTTTCATTAACAAGCTTTGAGGACAAATCTTTCTGAGGAGGAAGTCAATGTTACGAATAAATATATAGAAAATAATGTATAATAATTTAAATATTAATAATCGTAAATAGTTAATAGCTAATTAGTAATTAGGATGAAGAGTCATGTCTAAATGGGACATGACTCTCCATGAAGAGACACTTGCTTGGTATATAAGAAAGCCTCTCACTCTCATTGTATCATCATTCTTATTCACACATTTAATATACAATATTTGTATCCTGATGGATATCTTTATATTCCAAATCTTCTAGAGTAATTAATACGAAGAAGGAACTTTGTTCACTTCAAGATCATGGAAACAGATCAAGAAAATTCACTAGTAGAAGATCCAACTATATCAGGTTGTCAAAGATGGCCAACTCCTACACCAAGACAAGTGGCTCACCAAGGACCAAGTTCAACAGAAGTTTCCCCATCTCATGGAGACACTCAATGCAATGGGGACCATTTCTTCCTGAGGTGGGAGGACTAATCTAGGTGGATATTGGTCGCCACCCACCTATTCCACTTGGACCCCCAACATTGTCTCTTTAATTCTTCTAGACTCTTTAATTGTAGCATAGTTTACTATTTTTGATAGTTTTTTGAGTCCTGAACTACCAAAGTCATTTCGAGGTACTAAACGTTGTATTTTGGGAAAACTGGAAAGACATGGGACTTTCATTGATGTTTGCATTTAAAAGTTGTAGTCCTTGGATAGATATTTCTAACAAGGTATTGTGTGCATCAAATGGAGGTCGTATGCCAAAGTTACGACACAAGGAAGTTGTGTACCAATTTAATCAAACATGACCCATAGTTTCGACACTTCATCTCCTAGGGTTAGGTTTTTGGATGTTTAGTATTTTCCATTGTTTCTCAATAATAAATAGGACTTGAAGCCTCATTGTAAGACAATTCAGAGGCAGGTAGCCACCACATCTCTTCTTAGAGATAAACTACCATCACCTAATCTAGTTTATTTCCAGTCTGTTTGTAAGCATATTTCAGTATTTGATGTTAATAAAATGAAGTGTTATTTTTGTTGCATCTCTATATTTATGGTTATATCTGTGATTTATTTCATTCCGGTTTTTTGGATCAAAGGTCTATCAAAAATATGCAACATGGGTACTCCTTGGATGAGGAATTAAATTTCACATCCAATGAGTGCTCTTGCTTGAAATTTGAGTACAACCATAGGGAGATAAGTTGATATTTTTCTTGTAATCCTTTTAATTTTTTATTCCAAAATTGGTGAATCATCCTCCATGATTAACATGATCATCTTGAATCCTATTAGTTCTTATAAGGTTGATTTCGGCTATACATTTTGTTTTGTGGCCCATTTTAGACCTTACAATTTCTCTAATGTTTCTACAAATGTCAAGTTCTATGCTACATTTATGGAATTTTATTTTTCTTAATGACTTGGTGAAAATGTTTAAAGTTTCATCTTCAGATGGACAATATTTTGGCTTGATGGTGATGTTTTTATGTGTGTTTGGATGGAGTGGTATGTAGTGTCAATGTGCTTGATATTTTTATGAAATACTAGATTCTTTGTTATTTCTATTGTTGACTAATTACCAATAAAAAATGTAGTTGGTGTTTTTTGAATAGTACCAAGATCTTGCAAAATTTTATGTAGTTGGATAATTCCACATTCTACCTTCCATGTTGAAATGTATCTTGTCTCTGCTAAAAAAATTTCCATTGTTTCCTACTTTTGAGAACTCTAGGAGATATTTTCTAAACCCATATTCACTAAATAACTTGATGTTGATGTTATATCATCAATATCACCTACAAATTTGTCATTTAAATATGCAACTAGTAAAAATATTTTGTTTTTATATAAGGAATCTCAAAATCCTTTGCTCCATGCATGTGCCTAATGGCCCTTTTGTTGCATTCCATTGGCTTCTCTAAGTTCCTACATGAAGTTGGAAATAACTTTGACTGCATATCACAAAGATAGATTAGTTATTTTCAAGTAGATAAGGTTTTCAATTAGTTATTTATAGTTTGTATTGTTCACTAATTCTCCCCCTTCAAATTTTGAAAATTTGAAGTCTTGCTTTATAGGAGTAAGAGAGGGTTTAAAATTTTTCATATCAAACTTATTCAACAATTTTGTAGCATACTTTATTTGGCTATAGAAGATTTGATTAAATTGTTCTTAAACTTTCATTCCAAGATAGCGCTAAGGTGTGCACAATTCTATTATTTTGCATCCCTTTTGAAGTTTTCATTTCACTCACCTAATGTGATTCCTATGATTTTTTGTAATGATTAAGTTATCAAGATAGAGAACAATGATAAAGTTTTGACCTTTCATCCTGAAATATAGAGTATCATCAGACTCACTGTGATGAAAAAAAATATGTCTTAGGTGTTCATTTATTTTGGCATAACATGCCCTAGGAGCCTTATGCAATTCATATAAGGCTTTGATTAATTTACAAACTTTATGCCCATGCCCTTCAAATTCAAATATTAGGTGTTTAGTCATATATACTTCTAGTTCTTTTTTCAAATCACCACTAAGAAAGACACTTTTTACTTCCATTTGATGGATCGTCCAACCATATTGTGTAGCTAAATATATCGCCATCCTGGTTGTATTCCACTTTGTTCTTAGGGAAAATGATTCTTAATAATCAATCCATTATTTTTAGCAAAACCTTTAGGCACAACTCTTGGTTTGTACTTTTTCATTTCATCGTTTTCGTGGTATTTGATTTCGTAAACCCATTTGTAGTCAATGGGTTTAACATTTGTTTGAAAATTAACAATTTTTCATGTTCCAATTGCAATTACAAATCATATTCATCCAATAAGGATTTTTTCCATTCTTTATACTTCATTTATTTTGCAAAAGTTGTTGGTTCATTGGAATCATTAGCGACTAAGGAAAAATTCAAATTAGTTGAATCGTTAGTCCCTATTTTATTTTGTTCATCTTTGTAAACATCTTTTAGTACTTTTGTGAACCATTTTTGTCTTCTATGTTGTCCACATGGTAAAGTTACTTTTATAGATTTGTCATGCTGAAAAAATATTAATCAAAAGAAGAGTTATCTAACTCATGGATATTCACATGGGTGCTAAAAGTCTTTCTCAATCCAATTTGGTTTTCTCTAAGGAATTGTTTTCCCTATTGCTTCTCTAAGGAGATTATCAAGATCATGCACTTTGACTTTCTATCTCATCAAGGATAACATCCTAAATATTTGTTGGAATCTTAAATGAATTCTGAAATATGCATAATTCAAGAGTCTCAAAAAAATGCAAAATGCTTTATTTATTTTTATTTTTATTTTGTGTTGGTTATTCAAAGGGATATTTAAACCTCAAACCGCATGGAACATAGCTCTTCATTAACATGGTGATCACCATTTGAGCCAACCCCGTAGGTTTTCAATATGGTTAATTCATTTTTATAATAATTAAAATATTTTATATAATTAAAGAGTTTATCTGAGTAAACCACTGTTGAAGAGCTAATTCATTGGCGAATTGTCTTTAGTGCAACTTTTTGGAAGCTTTTGCAATAGATTTTTCCAGTTTAATTTCTCTAAAATTTTGGCAAGAATTCATTGAAATCACAAGTTTGATGGATAACCGTTGCACAATAGAAGTGCCCTAGGGATTTTTCAAGGTGCTCACTCCATATATACAGTCAAAAAAGTAGTTTAAATAACACAAATCAATATTTCACCACAAAATTTTCCGCTAGATTTTGTCACGGGAAACTCCATTAAGTCCCACTAAAGACAAGTTCATTCATTGGATAACAAGAATTAAATGTCTTTTAGGATAAATAGAATTAAGTATATGTTAAGATAAAATATAGACAATAATTTTAGTCAAAGTCAAATTTGTAAAAAATATTAAAATAAAAATAAATTTACGAGTGAAATGAATTTTTAATCAAAATTCAAATTAAAGCAATTTAAGTTAAATAGGTTAAAAAATTGGTATTTAACCATACCCTAATAATATAAATTAAGAATTAAATTTAAAAAAGATTAAGGGAGGATTAAAATTATTACATATTATTTTATAATGAATTAAGAATTAATAAATAAAATATATCATTATATAGAAAAAAATAAATAAGGGATTGATTTAAAATAAATGGAATAAATAAAATATAAAAATAAATTAATTTGAAAATTCAATTTATAAGAGTTTAATTAAATAGAACCAATTCAAATTGAACTTTAATAATTTTAAAAAAATAAAAATTAACGAAAAGTTGAAATTAGAATTTAAGTACTAAGATGGAATGTTTATTATTGAATAAGGAGTCATATAAGGGATTAATAAGCTTTTTGATTTCAAGTAAGAAATTAATCAGTATAATACTGAATTAAATAATCCATTTAAAATATAAAAATTTAGAAAAAAATATTTGTTTTAATTTTAATTTAAAATAATATTAAATGTATTAATTAAACAAAGATCGATACGATAAATTATAAAATTTTAATATATATCGCATGAAATCAGAGAACTAACAAAATTAGAGAAAGAGATTTGGAATATCGAATATTAGAAAAATATATATATTTAAATTTAGACAAACTGAAACATAATATAAGGAAATAATTAATTTTTTAAAAGAGAGATAGTGTATGACAAGCTTTAGGAATTAGCTAAACCTCTATCCATCCTTTCTATTAAAATTAAAATTAGTAAGATCTTTGTGGATTCCAGTGGATTCCAATAATTTATTGAATGATTGGAGAATTCTTCAAATAGTTTTAGATTTCAAGAACTTTTGAATAATTGGAGAATTGTAAAATAAAACACAAGCGAGGAGTTTTGAAATTCCAAAGAAAAAAAAGAACGAACCATGGAGTAAAATGCACCGATTTTTATTCTTATGACCAATGAAACCTCGCGAAGCAACCGTGGGCCGGAAACGAACAACGCACGCCTCAATGAAAAGGTTAGAAGCATGGAATCTGGATATCTAACGTCACACCATTAAAATTGGAAAGAAGCTATATGCGACGTGAGCGCGGGCATTGGAACAGCGAGGAATATCCATCAACGTTTCATGCGAGAACTTTCCATGTTTTGTCAGCTTTTTGGATTGAGGTAGTTTTATTTATTTTAGTAGTTTTTAGCTAATTTTTTTTAAGTTTTTTTTTGGGTTTTTTCCGTTAATTTCTCTAAAATTTAATTAGAATTTATTGAAATCAACCAGTGCATATTTGAATTACCATAAAAACTTTAAAAAATATGAATTATATACAATAAAAAAGTTAGTTTAAATAAGCATCAAAATTTCATCAAATTATTCTACCAATCAAAAAATCCAAAAATAATCTGACTAGAGACAACTCCTTCTTAAACTCTGGCTTTAAATAATCTCACTAAAGACAACTCCTTAAACTCTGGCTTTTTGCGTGCCGACTTCTACGGCTCGGTAGGACTAGTCGATTTGGAAGATTTGATAAAGTATTTAATGACCGTTTGTTTTATATATATGATATTATTAGCTGTTACCGTTTGATTCCCACCCGCTTTCACGGTGATACCTATACACTCTCCCGCCGATTTACGACTCTCTTTGACTCGAAAGTAGCGGCCAGGCTGTCTATCACATGATCTCGATAAAGTTTGCGTCTCACGATGTCTACCGATGGGCCAGCTTCTGCTCCGCCACCGAGGCTACTGTCAGATGATGATTTCTTGGAGTTCGGATGGTCGGGATCGCCGCTAACACCATCTCGGTGATGATTCCTGAGTCATGGCCCATTGCTAGATGGTAGGTCTCAGTAATATGGTGGTCGTTGCAGTGATAACGAAGTGGCCAACTATTCCGTGTGCTCCCAGTTTATTTGACTAGATATTGTGTCAGCAATGGGGTTGCCTCATGAATATGGTGGAAGATGTTATTTATGTTTTTGTAAGATATAATTATTATATGGTGGAAGATGCTCATTATCTTTTTCATATTAGTACTTAATTTAATGAAATTCAATTATAGCTTTAAAGTCGGAGTGTTCTTCGTGGAGCTGTATAGTGTAAAAGGTATAAAATTAATTAAATTAATGATATATTATTAAAATAATAATTGGTTTATTAAATTTATATAAAATAAATAATTTAATATATATTTTTTAAAGATTTTAAATTTATTTATATATTTTAAATAAAATAAGAATAAAAATCAATTTTATAAAAAAATATACTGATAATTTTTCTTTTGTATTTCAGAATTATTTAGAAAGTAAAAGCTAACCTCAAAATTCAAATGATGCCTCATTCATGTGATTTTTTATATTTTATAATTAACTCTCATTACACGGATGTTAACCGACGGGCATGTCGGGCGAGCTGGGTGAGCACGTTTAACCGATGAGTCGACGGGAGTTGGCACGAACGCACGACAACGTACGACGAGCTGGGCAGTTGAACGACGGGCATGTTTAACCGACAGGTCGGCGGGAGTTGGCACAGGCGCACGACGGGCGAATGACGAGCTGGGCGATTGAACGGCGAGTTGAGGACGCATGCGAACGGTGCGATGAGACGACTGAATGAAGGAAACGTGCGACGCTGAAAATGACTAAGTGTTGGGTGGTGGAAAGTTTATATGTGGGGCGGTCCCGCACATGGGTGCACACACTATGGATTGACGTGAAGTTGGGGCGAGCTGGACGAAATGGTGGGTCAGCTTGGTGAGTAGACGCCCGAAATGATGGACCAACTACCACATAAGTAAAGCATTGGAATGGTGGCAAAATCAATCAATTGAAGTTTCTAAGTGTTCATGTGTGCTGGAGGGTGAGCTAACTTGGAGAGGACTGAAAGATGGCAAGGTGTAGGCTGACTCTTGGGCCGAAACACTGAGCCGAGATAAATGCAGAAAATGGAGCCGCAGGTCAGGAGAGGGCGTGTGAGGGTGTCAAGCTGAACAACTCGGCGAGGGCATCCGAGAAGGTTTGTCTGAACAATCGTTTGAAGGCGTTCGGGTGAGGGCGCTGGGCCAAACGATCAAACAAGCGAAGTCGTTCAAAGGTGTTTGGGCGAAGTCATGCGAACGCGCCGTGCTGAACGACGGAACGAGCGCAGTAGTTCGAGGACATTTGGGGGAAGTCATTCGAAGGCGTTCGGGCGAGGGCATGCGAGGGCGTTGGGCCGAATGAGTGAACGGACGAGGGTGCTATGAAAAACGAATGAATGGGCGAGGGTGTACGAGGGCATCGGGCTAAACGAGCGAATGGATGAGGGTGTGCGAGGGCGTCGGGCCGAATGAGTGAACGGGCGAGGGTGTGCGAGGTCGCTAGGCTGAATGACTGAACGGGCAAGGTTGGTCTGAACGTCTAAATAGGCGAGGATGTGCGACGACATCTGCCTGAACAAATTTAGGGCATTAGGCTGAACAAGTTGAGGCTGAACGACGTGTTGAATAGTGCGATGGTGAACAAGGTGCGATGGACAAAAGTATCCTTGGGCACTCCGAATGGTGATTTGGGCAGTACGAACAGTGCAAGCCGACTTGCAGGTTTCGACAAATATTGTACCAAGGAAACTTCGGGTTTCCTGGAAAGACTGTAAAACTAAATATTTGTGAAGTATTGATATTATTGGGTAGACTCATATATTAGAGAGTTTCCTTGCCTGGTTTATTATCCACTGTGCATATATGTGTAAAACATAATAATGATGAATGATGTAAGAAAGTTTCCATTGTGTTAATGAATGTATACTTAGGAAAGTTGAAAAATAAACTAAGTATAGAAGGTAGGCATAGTCCATGATCCCAAGTATTGTTAAAAAGAAAGTGGTTGGTGGTGCCGCACCTCCTATAGCGCGGTTGGAAGAGTATCACCAGTGTAGGGGCATGACAGTTGGTATCGAAGCTCTGGATTCTGTGGGCTTTGGTGATTCAGAAATGTAGATTGAAGTGCTACACTTCGTGACAAGTTTAGTAGGAGTGAAGCATTGTGCTTTAGCTAAGCTAAATGACAAGACATGGTAGGTTTGGAAGAATGTCAAGGGAGGCTCTTGCTGACCTTATACAGGTTGAAGTGGATGAAAGAGGAGAACCCATGGATTCGAGGTGAACTTGAAGTCTTGGAAAGGAATGGTGAAGATGAACTTCTTCGACTTGGTTGGGCAATGGAGGAGTTTGTAGTTACAGATTGAGGATGTTGCAGGCATGACAACAATGGAGGATGAACTTGAAATTGATAAAGTTGGACCAGGATCGTGTAGTTTGCAGACATTGGTGGATGAGGATACTCACATGGAGGAGTCTCATGATGCAGTAACTACTACTGATACTTGTGTTTCATTTGAGCTTTTAGTAGATAGGCCATATGTAGGGAAGGCCAAAGTTAGTTTGTTGATGAGATGGAGGATCTTACCATGGATGTCTATGATGAGACCTTGTATGGGGAAGCAAGGACCATTGACTGTTGCAAAGCTTGTTGAGGCTATTTGTGACCTTATGGTAGAAGGTGCAAATGCCCGTGACAAGGGAGGAATGTGATGATCATTGCGAAGGAATGGGTCATGCTTTAGCCATATGGAGAAATTGGCTAAGTTCCCGGCATGACTCATGGACAAATTGGAGAAGGGCACATGCTTGAGGTATGATGATACTTGGGTGGACTTCTCATGGCCAAGACCAAGAGGAAGTCTTGGTGGAACCTTTAGTGGGGGAGCTATGGTGGGAGAGACTCATGTGATGATGATATGGTTTGGGTGATTGAGTTCACTAGACTAGATTGTAGGCTTGGATGAGGATGGCCAATTGCTGTGATGGGTCTACTTAGTTGGAAAACATGGGCAACTTGAGTCATGGACATCGAATTGGAGACATGGAGCATGGAAGTCTTATGCAGGGACATTATGCAGGAGCACTTGTAGAGGTGTCACTTATGGGCATCTAATGAGGATTTCCAAGGCAGGGATGTTGTGTGGGTGGATTTGCTGATGTGACATGGAGATGTTTTACTTATGAGCCGATGGGGATGTTGTGCACTCTTGTACAACAAGGCCATGGACTTGGTCGGACTTGTGAGCTAACTATGGAGAATTCCTACTACATGGAGAGCCGAGGCATCTTGAAGAGACGTTTGGGCCTAGACATGTATGCTTGATAGGGTGTTGGTTGCAGATGACTCATGGAGCTCATGATGACATGAGGTTGTGAATTTTAGGGACTTCATATTATGATGGACTTGGAGGGTTGGATATTGAGAAGATGAGGTTAGGGACTTTGATGTAGTATGGGATGCATACTTTTGAGTACATGTATGGGTGTGCTTGAGAGAGTGACTTGATGTGGAGGATCGATATGAGACACTTTTGAGTGATGGAGTTACAATGATTATGATGCCTTGGTGGCAACACTTGGGCATGGCTTGAGCCAAGACTTAACCACTTTTGATACATGGGAGATGAGACAGGTGTATACTTGTCTCCTTGGCAGACTTGAGGGATGGCACATTACAGATATGATGGAGGTTGCTTCATGGACCTATATGTGGCACATTGAGAGTGGGTTTGATTAGAGGATCTCTTCACTTTGAGGATGGATTTTACACATATGGATGATGATGTTGGGATAGATGCGACTGATTTCATGCAGCACATTGACACAAAAAATCATGGACAACATGTTGCAGATGAGATGGAGTTTACCTCATGGACCTGGACATGGCTTACCTAGATGGAGATGGATTTTTTATTGAGTTGATGTTGTGATTGGAGTCTAAGAAATGATTGATGGTGGCATGAGGATGTTCATTCTCATGGTTTGAGCATGACAGTTGGACTAGCTACCCGACTAGTTCAAATCATGGGGTTCGGAAGTGTACAGAAATTTGTTAGCATTGCGTTGGAGTATCATGGTAGCAGTTCACATGATGGCGATACATGATGTGATCGACATGATATGTTGCAGTAAGAATGTAACTTGAGTTGGAGGGACCAGCCTTCCACAATGGGGGCTGCATGTGGGGATTGCGACAAATGTGGTTGATGATCATGGATCGAGGAGACTTTCCAATTTATGGAGACATGAGCCTTTATGGTTTGTGCGATGGAAGAGTAGAGGCATGCAGCATGGGCATCTTTGGATATTGGAGCTAGCGACACTTTGTGATGTCGTATGATGCTGTTGTCGAGGATGACAACCATTTAGAGTGGGGGAGTATGTGAAGCCCACGAGTCAGGCTTATCGGATAGATGTGTTTAACCGACAAGGAGGGCGTCTGAGCGTGTTTTTCCAAACAACCATGCAAGGTCGTTGGGTTTAATGACCGAGCAAGGGTATCCGAGGGTGTTTGGCCGAATGACCGTGCGAGGGAATCAGACTGAACGACCAGGTGAGGGTGTCTGAGGGTGTTTGTCTGAATAATCGAACGAAGGAAACATCCGACACGAAGTAATCTTGTGAAAATGACTAAGTGTTGGGCGGTGGAAAGTTATATGTGGGGGAGGTCCCACACATGGGCACACACACCATGAGCCGACACGAAGTTGGAGCGAGTTGGATGAAACAGTGGGTTGGCTTGGTGAGTCGACACCCTGAAAAATGGGCCAACTACCATATAAGTAAAGCATTGGAATGGTGGAAAAAATCATTCAAGTAAGCTTCCAAGTGTTCATGTGAGCTGGAGGGTGAGCTAACTTGGAGAGAACTGAAATTTGGCAATGGTGTAGGTGGACTCTTGGGCCGAAACACTAAGATGGGACAAAAGCAAAAAACAAAGCCACATGTCATGCGAAGGTGTGCTAGGGCATCGACCCGAATGACCATGCAAGGGCATCGGGCCAAACAACTATGTGAAGGCGTGCGAGGGAATCGAGTCGAATGACCGTGCGAGGGTATTAGGTCAAATGACTGTGCAAAGGCGTGCGAGGGTGTTTGTCTCAATGACTAGCAAGGTCGTGTGAAGGCATTCGGGTGAGGGCACTAGGTCGAACGACCGAACGGGCGAATGTTCAGGTGAAGTTGTTCGAAGGCGTTCGGGGGAGGGTGCTGAGCCGAACATATGAATGGGTGAAGGTGTGCGAGGGCCCTGGACCAAATGAGTGAAAAAGTGAGGGCGTTGGGCCGAACGATCGAACGAGCGAGGGCGTGTGAGGGCGCTGGGCTGAACGAGTGAATGAGCAAGGGCGTGCAAGGGCGTTCAACTGAATGAGCTGCAGGTGAATGACGTGCTGAACAGTGCGAACGGTGTAAGCCGACTCGCACAATTTGGCAGATATTGTACCAAGGAAACTTGGGGTTTCCTACAAAGACTGTAAAATTGAATATTTTGTGTTCGCTTCTATTATATTAGTTTCACGACTAGCCCACATAGTTAACCGGGGGGTAAGAAGGGGGGTGGAGCTCCCCCTTAGTTGCACCGATTACATAGCGGGGGGACTCATAAGGGGTTTGAGGCGTGTAGGTAACCCCACTCTATGGTCTGGGGCAGCGCCGTGGAAATTTTTTGTTTTGGATGCTATGTTAGGTTGGGCCGACCTACCTATGGTTGTGTGCATTAGTTTCACACATGGTTTTGGAGGTGATGGTTTTCGGTCCATGGTATTGGATGTTTTGGCATGTATAAATATGTATTGTAACATTGAAAGGAATATATCAAAAAATCAAGTAGGTAGTGCTGGTTTTGGGATCCAGGGGAAAATCTTTGTGTATATGTGTTTTATGTGTTATGCTCTCGCATTGTTTATTTTCCGTGTTTTAGAACTCGTATGCAAGTAATTTCTGTATGGGGTTAAAACCTACATTTGGTATCGGAGTTGTTCTGGCTTCAAGGGGATGCCTTTGTTGCTGAAGGGTTTTTCTTGGGCTTGTGGTAGACCCTATTCAGTGGGAGATCTGCGAGATCGATTCTGGTGGTGAAAGAATATGGCGAGCAGTGGAAAGATAGAGATCAAGAAATTTAATGGTCAGAGTTTTGAGTTGTGGAAACTCAAGATGGAGGATCTATTGGTGGATAAAGATCAGTGGATCGAGGTAGATCCAAGTACTAAACCAAAGGGAGTGCCCAATGAAGAATGGAAGAAGTTAGATCGGAAGGCAAAGACCAAAATACGATTGCGTGTCTTAGATTCAGTATTGCTGAATGTATCGGGGGAAGCTACGGCTAAGGCTTTGTGGGACAAGTTAGAGACTTTGTACCAATCTATGTCTCTGGTGAATAAACTATTCCTACGGAAAAAGCTATATAACCAGAGGATGAAAGATGGAGACTCAGTGATAGAGCATCTAAATGGGTTTAATATTGTGGTAAGTCAGTTATCGTCTGTTGATATCAAAATTTTAGATGAAGATAAGTGCATTAGTTTGTTGTGTTCTCTACCAGATTTGTGGCATAGTCTGGTTATTGCTATAGGTGGCAATGCAATTGCCTTGTAGTTGATGAAATAGTCTCATCCTTGCCGATAGAGGAGATGAGATGGAAAAATATGGAGAGCCAGAATTGCGATGCCTTGCCTTTACGAGGATAGTCCCAAAATAGAAACAAAAATAAGTCATCAAGTGGGAGATCTAAATCTAGAGGGAGATATAAATCTCAAGGAAAACCTATAAAGGTGGTATGCTAGAAATGTGGAAAGGAAGGGCACTACAAAAGGGACTGTAAATCTAAAGCTCCTGATAAAGGAAAGGGATTTGATGTTTCTCCTTTTGCATAGGCAAAAACCACCTTAGATGAAGGTGGGGATGTGTACTTGGCTTTTTCAAGTACACATGTAGATCATGAAGCATGGTTGATTAACTCAGGTGCATCCTTTCACTTCACTCCCCATAGAGAATGGTTTTGCAAGTATGACAAATACAATGGTGGTGATGTCTTCTTAAGGGATGATAGGAAGGCTAGAATTGTTGGTCGCAGAAAAATAAAATTGAAGTTGCAAGGTGGTATGGTTAGAACACTTCCGAGTGTTCTGCATATTCCTGCATTGGTGAGAAATTTGATTTCTGTAAGCAAGCTGGATGATGCAGGTGTAAAAACAGTGTTCGAGAAGGATTCCTGCAAGATGGTTTGGGGAGCATTGGTATTGATGCAAGGAGTTTGGATTGGAACTCTGTACAAGCTACAAGGTAGCACTGTTGTTGATGGGTTCAACAGTTCTGTGGTTCCTAAAAGTGGAGCAGAAAATCTAGTGGTCTCTGGAGAGAAGACCATGTTGTGGCATCAAAGGCTTGAACATATTGGAGAGAAGGGCCTTCAAATACTTCATGGTAAAGGTATGGTAGAATGTATGAGTAAAAACTCTTTGGATTTTGATTTCTGTGAAAATTGTGTGTATGGGAAGTAGAATCGGGTGAGTTTCCCCTCTGGTGGTAAAAGGGCGAAACAAATTAGAGCTTGTGCACACTGATGTGTTTGGGCATGTGAAGGTTCCATCACTGCGTAAGTCTGTGTACTGTGTATCATTTATGGATTAATTCTCAAGGAATACATAAATATATTTTCTTAAGAATAAATCTAAAGTGTTTGACAGGTTTAAAGAATTTAAGGCTCTAGTGGAAAACCAGATAGAGAAGAAGATAAAGGTGTTGAGGACAGATAATGGTGGAGAGTTTTGCAGTAAGGAATTTGAAGAATTCT
>APFE030287265.1:43892-170874 GCA_000404065.3 Pinus taeda | reverse complement strand
GACACCACTTTTCACAGACTCATTGGAGAGAGAATAGTGGTATACCTTGATGATGTTACTATGTTCTCAAGAAGATGAGAGGACCACATACGCCATCTCAATAAAAATTTA
Organism: Pinus taeda; assembly: GCA_000404065.3. NCBI lineage: Eukaryota > Viridiplantae > Streptophyta > Pinopsida > Pinales > Pinaceae > Pinus > Pinus taeda. Next base: position 170,763 of record APFE030287265.1, on the reverse strand, counting down.
GAGTGATGTCGAAATATGAGATTTCCTTGAATCCAAAAAAGAGTGTATTGATTATTTCTAAGGGGAAACTTCTCAGACACATTGTTTCCAAAAGCGAGATCAAGGTGGATCTGGACCGGGTCCAGACTATTACACAAATCCCTCATTCAGCCAACAATAAAGCCATTCAATCATTCTTGGGTGAGATCATGAAGCCCATGTAGGACATGATCAAGAAAAATGTAGTCTACAACTGGGGAAAGAGGGAAAATTATGCATTCACCCAGATCAAGCAGGCCATTGCAGAAGCGCCTACACTCTACGGCCCAAATTTCAAGAAGGATTTCCTGCTATACGCCTTCGCCTCTGATAATTCTCTCATTACAATACTCACACAAAAGGATGAGATGCATGCCCAATCTCCTTCATGAGCGCAAGTATGCAGGGACTAAAGCTCAACTACCCCACCATTGAAAAACAATCTTATACAGCTTACAAGGTGGTGAAACACTTCAAGCACTACTTTTTGAAGAACCACTACATAGTCTACGTCCCTCACCCAGCAATACACATATTGCTTGAACAACAAGAACTGGGTGAACGACATGTGAACTGTATGAAAGGATTGCATGAGTATGATCTTGAAATCAAGCCAGTTCACACGATCAAAGGGCATGGGCTCTGTAGACTTGCAACTGAAGTAGCACACCCACCGAAAAGTGAAGAAGAGCTTGCCGGCTAGGAGAAGGAAATTGAGATGTATAATATAAGGAAAGAAATACCCATTGAAGACGAAATCTCTTGGTATGCAGATGTGCACTAGTACCTTGAGCATGACACCTTACCCTCTCACTTTTCCATGAAATAGAAGAGGGCATTGCACCTCAAAGCCTTAGCATATCAGTTGGTGCACAGAGTGCTTTATAGGAATCACAGTAACAGATTTTTTCTTAGGTGCATAGAAGCACATGAACCAAAGAAGGTACTAAATGACCTGCATGATGGACCCACTAGGGGTCACTTTGTTGGAAACACCACCGCGCAAAAATTCATGCGAGCCAGTTTCAACTAGCTCACATTATTCAAGGATGCACATGCTTATACCTGTAAGTGCCTAGTCTGTCAGTGATGTGCCGATAGAACACAAAGGTTAGCAACCCCACTGCACCGTATTATAGTGGCCGAACCATTCCAACAGTGGGGCATGGGCATCGTTGGGGAGATCTTCCCACGTTCACCAAAGAAACACCACTACATTGTAACAACAACTGATTACTTCACGTGGTGGACAGAAGCAGTTCGACTCAAACAAGTGAATGACTAGGAGGTCATCATCATCCTCTAGCAGAACATCATCTCATGCTTTAGTGTTATGATATCACTTGTCTTTTATAATGCAACGTACTTTTCTTCTTTGAAACTTTATGATTTTTCATTACATAATGGTATTGTGCTAAAAAACTCATCTAACTACTACCCATAAGGAAATGGTCTAGCAGAATCCACGAATAAGAACCTCATCCACATAATCAAAAAGATTTTTTTCTCTAAGCAATGCAACTAGCATACCACCTTGATGAATGCATTATGGACTCACCGTGTAACACCCAAACCCTCTTTGAATACCTCACCGTACTTCTTGTTCTATGGTAAACAATCCATCCTTCCACCTAGTATCTACTTGCCTACACTTCATCTATCAGAAATGTCCCAAGGAAAGCCTTTCTAGATTGTTCAACATAGGATGGATACTCTCCATAAGCTGCGAGAATAAAGGATGAAACCAAATGAAAAATTCACACTATACCAGAACCGCATCAACAGATGGTTCGATAAGAAGCGTGTAGGGAAAGATAACTTTGATGTTGGTGACTTGGTTCTGAAATGGGATAAGTCCTATGAAGACAAAAGCAAGCATATGAAGTTCCAGTCCCTCTCGATTGGTCTGTACACAGTTCATGAGAAGCTTGAGCCACACACATACCATCTATGATCACCTGAAGGGAGGATTGACAACCTTCCTGTCAATGGCCAAGATCTCAAGCACTATTTCCAGTAGGTCGGACCATGCCCCATGCCAAGTAAATAGTCTACTTGTTGCTTGTTGTTTTCATTTTGTTTGCCTTGCTTAATGTCTTTGTTTTCATTTGGTTTGCTTCATTTACTGTCTTTGTTTTCATTTGTTTGAGTTCCTTAATACCTTAATATTTTTGTTTCTGAAATAGGTGTTTCCATCTATTGAGTTTGGCTTTTGAATGAGTATGTGGCTAAGATAAGAAGAGACTTGTGACACTGCAGCACTTGACCAGTCTTGTTTCTGTCTTCTCTGAGGTTGGTTATAACTTTTGGTGGATGAAATCTTGACAAAAAATACGAGCCATCTGTGAGGGAAGTTTTGGTCCAACCATGAACCTGTGTCCATGCTGGGGAAGCCCCATGCCTATACTCAGCCTTTTGCTCTCTGTGTTCAAGATCATCAAACTAGTAGAAACGGAGAAGGGGAAAATCTAAACGATCAAACCTATGTCAGAGGTCTTACATGATTCTCTAAAGGAACAACCTCTTCTGCTCTCAATAAGTCATGATCTCTCTTCTACCCAAAAAATAAATAAGTGCCAATGCACAGTCTTCTTGAAAAAAAGACAAAGGTGAAAGAAGAAAAAGGCTTCCTGCACAAAGAGGCGAGGCATGCAACTCCACCGGGGTACTGACTAAGCTCACTGGAAGTGGAGCAATGTGTGTGTTCCTGTGTGACTCTACTGAGGTACTGTCTAGGTCTGCTGACAGTGGAGCAACACAAGAGATGCTTATACTCTGAAAATATTCAACTCGCAAGCCAAACTACCCTTCCTGATTTTGAAACACTATGATCAAGCTGAGCTTTTGATTATGTTTGACTGAGTTGGAAAAAGGTGAACCATGTATGCCCATGGGGTAAGTGGGGAAACCAAAGTAGCTCGCATAGCGACTCAACACTCGCCGAAAGACCAAGGCCATGTGCTAACAATGAACCAAAACAAATAACTTGGAATTCTACTAGTGTATCGCCAAGTGTTGTAGCAGATGCAACACCCTCCAAAATTTTGGCCTGCATCCAATTTTAGAGCCTCCTTGGAGAATCTCACTTGATGACTACATTCACTCGGGTTCACTCGGTGAGCTTGTGTGAATCCTCACACCCACCTTGCTTGATCATTCCACTAACAACTTTTGCATGTTGATGTCACTATTATGCTCATGACCACGTTCTGTTCATACTCAAGGTCTTTGCTTCATGTGTACATGTTAGTTCACTATGTAAACATCTGTCACACTTACATACCCATTAATATAAACTGTAGTGCGAGCGTTGTCATGGTCAACCAATGATCAATCACAAGTGTCGTACTTATCACTCACACTATCAATCAATCATGTTGAGCATGTGTGTCTAGATGGTTTGAGTCATCTTATCATCAAGCCATGTAAATGTGTGTTTGCAAGATCACGTATGCACCTTTTCACTCGATCACACATTTAGTTGTTTTGCTAAAGTTATGATAACTTAATTCCCCTCTGACAGCCGAACCTTTACCCCACCATCAACTCGATTGACTGTCACCTATAACAAAGCAAAAGCACCAAGAAATCCATTTCAAGTTGTGTTTCCCACATGTTGATCAATCAACCTTCATGCTGGTCAACTGGAGAGTTTTACCACACAATCACCTAGGGACCGACTACCCTCAAAAATTGTATAGATTCTGCAGACCTTTCCCACTCCACTAACTAAAAAAATTGTGCAAACAAGCCAAACAGATACCGAGTTCCCATCCCTGTCTCCCTCAGAAAATTACACAGTTCTTTCAGCTAGCCCTCCAGTCAATCGACTGACTTCTCACCCGCAAAACTGTGTAGTTTTCATGAGCAAGCCCTCTACTGCCCAACAGTATTCTTAGCTCAGAAATTGCACAGAGGTGATCAGCAGGCCAGTGTCTGAGAATCAGCGCAGTTTTTTCTGCCAACAGCTCCCAGTAGCCAACTACCTGTTCCCTCCAAGAATTGTGTAGTTTTTGCTACCAAGCTCTAGCAAGTGACTGCCAGTTCCCTCCAAGAATTATGTAGCTTTTGCTGGAAAGCTCCCGACAGCTGACTGTTAGTTCCCCTTAGGATTGTGTAGTTTTTTTTTCCAGTGTCACAACAACTAGCTGCTAGTTTCCACTGCTCACTCATTCTAGAAATTGCACAGATTTTTCCTGCCCATCCTTCCCGCAGTGTAAACTGATCCTCTAAAAAACTATCCAGTTTTTTCCTCCAGCTAATCCAGACCCTACAGATATTCACTGTTGATCTAGATTTCCCATCTCAATAACCTAGTGACTATTGTGTAGTTTTCACAAACAGTTCCTGGAGCCTTCATCCCAACTTGCAACCTTGTCTCGTCTCCCGGTCACCTACATCTGAAATGATCATGCATCATGGTAGACTAGGAGGTTCATGGATATGATGTTGTCTCGTCATGAGTGACTGGAAATACAAGTACACAAGAAAACATGGCGCGATGATAGACGGGATGAACAAAGGGAGTACATGCAGAAGGACATGTTCGCGAATGGATGAAAAAAGGGAGTACATGCAGAAGGACATGTTCGCGAATGGATGAACAAACAATGCATGCAAAGAGATGTGCTCACAAAAGGACGATCACGCAAAGATGTCTTCGCGGATGAACGGACGAGAAAACATGAAAGATGTGTTCACAGATGGACAGACACATGAACATGCACTTTTCGTGAGCAGGCAAACGTGCCAGGCTTACTGACATACAACGTGCGAATGCAACGTCAAGAGAACCCAATGACCATGGAAGGCTCCACACACTTCGCCAAGCGAAGGTGAAGCCGTGACACACCATGAGGACATCCATCACCTAGAAACCCTGCAGCTCGACATGCACACCATCAACAACATGAATGAACCAACACAATGATGTCGAGTCTTTTCATAAGTCATGTCATCCACATCTCTACTACGGGCCATACTATCAATCAATGTAATGTAATGTGGAAGTCCAAGAGACCAGTTATTGTATGAAGAGTCATGTAAATTCGAAAAGTCATGGAAGTCAAACAATCACGAGGGTAGTTGAACAACCACAAGGGTCAGTTTCACCCTTGGCTATAAATACCCCCTCATTTGTACATGCACAAGACTTTTTCACCTCGACTCCTCCCACATTATTAGCCTTAAGAGTCTATAATCTTTTCTTTGAGGAGTAAGTAGTGGCTCCAATGCCCCGCCCATGGGGTTAGTGATGTAGGGTGTAACGTTGTGTCTTGAACTTTTTATAATTCAAAAGCATTCTAATAGGTCAACACATTTTCACATATGTATTGTAATTGTTGTAATGCTAATCTTGAACACATGTAATGCATGTTTCTTTATCCCATGTTTAACACTTGAACTCATTGACTCAATGTGATACATATATATTAATGAAAATGTGCTATATGAGTTGTTTACATTGTCCTACCCATGTTGGTTACCTCCCTGGACATCAGACAAACCTTTCACATAAGCTTTCTATAACAACTGTTACACTCACGCGAACTCATTCGCTGAGCGTTGTACGTGTTATCTTCCTTTATGTGTTGTGACTGCCACATCCATGTGGACTACTCTTCTGGAATTTGTGCACGTCCTATTGTGTTGTGTGTTCCTAACAGAGTTGGGGCTTCCTCCCAACCAACTTAGGACTCAGACCCACCCTCTCGCTCTACAGAAAGAGAACCATTGATGCAAGTAACACTAGAAATCCGTAGGCACATGAACCTCATTACTCGAAGACAAAGCAAACCACTCTCATGTGCTGACAAGTAAGAGCTTAGGCAAATCTTTAAGATAATGGCAACTAGGCCATCGTACTGAATGGGACTCCCACACCAAACTATGTGAGGTCTAAGTAGGACTTGATACCAAGGTGATCCCCTAAATGTTGGCAGGGCCAACACCATCAACACAACCCTGAGAATTTTTTTGTATAGATTTTATTATAACCTTTCCCTCCATCCAATAGATACTGCAAAGCCTTCTGAAGAGAGAGTTTATTCTAGTCTATAACCTGATCCACAGTCAGAGAAAAGGGCTAGGGATGTCACAAGCTAAAATAAATTATCTTTTCCATTGGCACAATGATGTATTGATATTCTCAGTTGAAATGGATCCTATTAGCTGCATGTTGGACAGACACTAGAAAATTGAAAATAGATATCGGTTATGGCATCCAAATTGCCTACATACCATCCAACTTTCCCATGTCATACAATAATTTCTAACAACAACCACTAAAGTTTCTCTCCAATTTCTAAAAACCCCACCCATGTTGGGAAGATCACAGTGTAAAATCAAATGTTCCTATCGTTTTTTTAAAGGTTCATATGCATTTTAAACAACGAAAAATTCAATATTGAGATATAATAATTGAGATCTGGATCATTGTGATAAAGAAAACATCACATTAGCTCTTATGGAGCACACTTTCTTGATTTTCAAGATAAAATGGTTTGAATGTTGTTGAATGATCTATACATTAATTTCAACTTCATGACATAGGTTAGATTTACTTAAACAAAATTCGTTGGATTAAAACAAGAACATGGTAGATAGAAGGGGATTAGCGGCAAAGAGCAATGTGATCTTTTGAATAGTTTCAAGGATCATGATGGAAATAATACAAAGAAGGGTCAACATTCAAAAGAGAAGCACATGAAATTTTGTCAAGAAGAGGTGTAGTGGATGCTATTCTTGGGTTAAATTTCCAAATTGGAGGTATGTGCATTTTTATCTAAAGGTAGATCTTAATTCACATAGAAGTTAAAAGTTTAATTACAAAATTGTTATAACCCTATGTAGACACATGTTTCAAACTATAAAAAATTGCTTTGTACTAATTAATGTTGTCTATAGTGATGAAGAAGAAATATCTAGGAATTGTACCAAAAAACTCTAATTTTGAAGGTAGCAAATAACGATCCATTTCTTTATTTAAGAGGCATTTATGTTGGCATAATCGCACAAGGTCTTTACCTTCAACATAGTTATTTCGTAAGATTTCATTGTACCATGGTCCTTGCATTTTGTTGATATTTTTCTAGTTTTCAACAAATGTCAAATAAGCATTAATTAGTGCTATACATTATTGCCTTACTAAATTTCCTTTACAACATTTGGTAATTAATAATTAAACTAGTCTAGATGTATCTTAATCCTTAAGCTCCAAATAAAATCACATCTTTGAAATACCAATCTCTTTTTAATGTGAAAATAAATTTAATCTATCTTGACGCTTAAGAAATGTGACTACTTTAATTAATAATTAAATCATAAAAACTCCATTCCAATGCAAGACAGGATTATCACGTCCTAATCTTTGTGAATGCATTTTTACACAGAACGTTTCACGACTTCTCGGTGTTAAAACACGTGCCAAATTTTGTTATTACATCTCTAAACTGAATTTTCACAGGTTTTCAACGTATCCAACTGCGTACATGTTCTTGGCCAGCAGAAGCACGACAAAACAAAGCTGTGCGCCGTTCACGCAATATGGAGATGGAGTGTGAATTGTATGTATTTTATTTCCAACGGGCATGATAATTATGAGTCAAGTCAAAGCACACTATAATGAGTCGGCTAAGCAATTAATGGGTTACTTTTTATGGCTTACTTTTTCTTTATCTTTATAGGAATTTGGTTAACAAACCAATTTTTTACCTGTAAATTGAAGTGAGGCACAAAATGCAACGGAATTACCCAGTTTGATTGCGAGCTAAACTTGTACCGTTTATATCTGTAACATATTCAATACTCCCATTACTTTTACAGACAATTATTTGAACCTACATCCTACTATTTCCAACATATTTTCCAGGTCGATCCAGCTCTAATGACCTCTGCCTTCTTTCACGTTTCGTGCTTCGCTCTACGTTATCGACGATTACCAACGAACTGAATTTAATGTATTAAAGATTCCCTATATCGTCTGCCATTGTTATATATTAGGCTTCCAGCCCGTCAGGTTCAAGGGGCAAGAATTTGATCTCTGCGTTTGCCTTATAATACATTGGAAGCTCTCGTAATTGATCATTATTTTCGCCCCGGATCTACTGCTCTATCTTGAGTAGTAATGGATCGCTGCCACAGTAACGTGTTATTGCTTTTACACGCATTAATTCTGATGGCAACCGTGCTGCCCATACCTTGTCACTGCAGCTGCAGCTTTCCGGCGATATTTAACTTCGGGGACTCGACCTCTGATACCGGTGCCCTTCACTTTGCTTTCCCGTATAATGAGGCAGCAGAGAATCCTCCCTATGGAGAAACCTACTTCGGTACACCTGTATATCGCTACAGTGATGGACGTCTCTCTATTGATTTCTTCGGTATGTTGTTGGTTACATATTTCATTTTCTTTGTATACATGATAAATAAATAAGAATATTTCTGTCAATTTGTAGGTTAATATTGATAATGTTGTTTGATTTTGATACAGCAACTGCCCTGGGATTCCCGTTTCTGAGTCCGTACTTGCAGAGTGTGGGCTCTAACTATGGGAATGGAGCCAACTTTGCAGCCTCCGGTGCAACTGCAAATAACACCAATTCCTTCATTGCTCCAATTTCTCTTGCTGTTCAGATCAATCAGTTCAAGATCTTCAAACAGCAGGTCTTGGCGACCATCAATGCAACCGGTAATTAAGGCATCCTTCATGGCTAAGTTGTTATGACATTAAGAAACTCTAGGTATATAAAGATGTGACCTGAACATTTGGTGGGTATAATTTTTGTTTTGTCCGTGCAGGTGCTCAAAGCTATCTTCCAAGTGCAGATGCATTCGAGAAGGGAATTTACATGATAGAAATCGGAGGCAATGACTTCAGTTATGCGTACAAGAACCTGAAATTGAACCCAAGCCAGCTCCCACAGAGCATTCTTCCCAACGTCGCCAGGTCTATTTCAAATGCCGTGCAGGTATTATCTATCACAATTTCGGCGTACATTTACTTCACGTAGCGATCCATCTTCACATTAATTTTAGTTTTAGATCTAGTAACTAGTAATTCTCATATTCTTATTTTAACTCATATAAGTATCCATGGTGTTTCTGCGATGGATCCAGGAGCTATACAATGAAGGGGCGAGAACAATTTTAGTAAAGAACGTTGGTCCTCAAGGCTGCCAGCCCTTCTGGCTCTCTCTTGCCCCGAATGATTTTGACAAGAACAACTGCTCTATTTCCTACAACGGTGCAGTCCAATACTACAACAATCTGCTCAGACAAAGCCTTTCGAACCTGCGAACGCAGCTCAACGGCGCAAACATAATCTATGTTAATAATTACGACATGGTCTTTGACTTAATGTCTAACCCTTCCAATTATGGTGAGCACTACAAATTTTATGAATTAACAATTTCGATGAGTATGAGACAAACTATTTGAATGGTTATCATTTCTGACAGAGCACATCCTTAAACCGGTTTTATATGTTCAGTTTTAGCTGTTGCATTTGCATTATTGGACCGACTAACCGCAGACTCAATCGTTTATTCTGTAGTTGAGCCATCCTGTGGCCCGAATCTAGAATATTACACTTACTGTCAAATCAAATCAATTGTAAGATCTCCCTAACGCTAATATTAATGGCTGCAGGGTTCAAAGAAACCATTAGAGCGTGTTGTGGAGTGGGAGGAAATTATAACTACGATGCCAATATTTGGTGCGGAACCACCGTGACTATCAATGGGACCACTGTGGAGGCCAAAGCCTGCACTGATCCGGCGTCGTATATCATTTGGGATGGAGTTCACTGGACGGAACATACCAACAGACTCCTTACCCAAGCGATTCTCGGAGGCAAATACTTGGAACCTGCATTCTCCATTGCAAGTCAATGTGATCTCCAACCATTTTGATAACCTTCCAATTGATTAGTTTTAATAATGGAAGCGCAAAGCCGAATTCGAAAATAAAATGATAAGGTGAAGTTTGTAGTTTCACAATATCCTAAGGCTTTCTTCTTTCGTTGAAAACAAGGCGGCTGCGAGGTGCTCATTGAGTTTGTTTACTCTCTTTCAGTGGCAGGGCAGTAATTTGTCACTCAAACTGTTATGACGAAAGTTTCCAAAAAAACAGAGTACTCTTTACTGGAGTTAAATAAGTGGAAATGGTAGCAATTGAGTTCCTGGAACCTTTTCCAGAGCCAGCTATAAATTTCAACTACACCCATTTTACTTTCAGTATTTCTCAACAGACTTTGGCATGCGCTATTTTATCCTTGATTATTTCTAAGCAAACTTTATATCTAAGAAAAAGTAAATTGATGTAGTAATATAAATATAATTGTTACTAAATTCACATAAACATTAACCTGTATAAATCATCAAAATACCCCCTTTATAATTCATTTTACCTTTTCAAAAATTAAAAGATAAGATGGTTAACATGATTATGTAAGGTGGGTTGAGTGTGTATATGGGACTTCCAATATGCTCGAGCGATGTGGAAGACCACTCAATATAAAGATGATGTCTAATACAGTATTACTTTGAAGAGGTACTAATAGAGATTACAAGGGTGTCTAATTAGGTGGCATTTTATAAGTTTTCTTTTCTGTTTTCTTTTATTATTTTTTTTAATAACAAGTATATTGATGGAATATATTCCTATGTTATTTAATGATTTCTAAACATATTTTTGTCTTAAAAATATTTTTAAAATTTGAGTGTTTTATTAGAGGAATGTGCTCAATATTATTTATGGTGTTTTATGTTGATACAAAATATTTATAGAAGATAGACAATATAGTTGTGTAAAATGATAAAGATAAAGAGCAATATAGTTGTAGAACAACAATAAATAAAAACAAAATTGAGAATTAATAATTGTAAGAAAACCATTACTTATATTGAAAACTAGATGAAACAGTGGCTTGCTTCTTTGAGGAGAAAATCTCCAACATGAGTAGAGCTTCAAATGAAATCATATTCATTTAACAAAAAGCAACATACCTTCTACTACAAACGATACTTTGTAGTTAACAAAATATCTTTAACCATGTAAGGACCCTCCATTAATGAGGCTTCAACCAATAATTAATCGACCTTCTCAAAAAGGGTCCACTTACATTTATTGATGTCACTCTTTAATACCTCATGGGCCCTATTTAATAGATATGTCCTTTAAAACATTAAATATAAAAGTATTCCACTCACTAAGAGGGTTGGGAGGGACTTTAATGAAAATCATTGGTGTTAACATTGATAAACGCTAAGGTGATTAACAAATTTGAGTCTAAGAAACTCCTTTCTCACTTTCAATTAGAGTTCATTCATTGTAGAAAGGAACTTTCACGCCCTTATTCTCTATATATGGCTGCAATTTCCTTCTAAATCTATGCTACAAAAATATGGTATAACTTAACAAAGCTCTCCTAAAAGCCACTTTTCTTTCCCAACGACAACAATGGATACATGCACCAATGAAAAAGGATAGTGAGCTTACAACATATGATCCCTATCTATAGAATGAAGTACAATTTTAAAATCTCTATTTATCAAAAATGTACTATTAGAACAAAGATATCAATGATGATAGTGACAAGGTCCATATTATGTTTACTAACAAACATATACCACATCAAACTACTAAAACATGTACATCTCACTAGCATGAGAAATAAATGGCATTTTTCTTCATATCATATATATTAATGAATAATTCTTAAAATAACCATTATGACCATATATCATACTCAGCTCACGTATTCAGTTGAAAACATTTGATACTCTTACCAAAAATGGTTCAAATGGTAGATTTCAATGTTCAACAAATTGGTGACGAAGTTTACATTTTTATTTTATGATTTTAGATTAATTACTTTTAAAAATAGATCATTAAAATTACCATCTTATTTAAAATAAGCTTGTAAGTTAACAAATTACAATTAAAAATATGATATTAATAAATTATTAATATGAAGATATAGAATTCAATATTTAAATTAATATATTATTAAAATGAAGATATAGAATTCAATATTTAAATTAATAAATATTAATATGAAGATCTTGAATTCAATATTTAAAAAAGTGGTGAAGAATTTTACATTTTAATATTATAATTTAAATTTAATTAATTTTCAAATTTTGTCATCAACATCATTACCTATCTTTAAAGTTTGTGTATTAACAAAATATAAAAATATATTTTAATATAAATAAATAAAAATATAAAGTATTATCCTTAATTGTGGAATTCAATATGAATTAATTGATGAAAGTTTTCATTAAAAATTTAAAATTTTAAATGAAATATTTAATTGTATAATATATTTAACTTATATTTTCTTAATTTGAGATAGAGATGGTAAATTTTAGTAATTTTTTAAATGTATAAATAAAATCAACACTCTAAAATGTTATTTAAAATTATTATAAATTTAATAACATATACAGTTTAAATTTATAATTATAAAAACTCTTCATAATTTATATAAATTTATTTTTCAAATATATAAAAAAGAAAAAGAAAACGGAAGCTCAATTAGACTAAATTATTAATTTCTTTTTAAAATATAATATCTAGAAAACCAATTCATCTTTAAAATTTCTAAGTTGGAAAAGTATGTTGTATCTTTAAAATTTCTGAGTTGGAAAAGTATTTTGTTGTAATTATGTTAAAAAATAGAAAAACAAAAACAAATATATTTTTTAAATAAAATTATAATTTAATTAAAAAAACAAAAGAAAAAAACAAATAAATGGATAAAATTAATAAAATTACCTAAGAAATTTAGAATGGGAGAATTATAGACGAACTCATTGGTGAAGGAGAATTTAAGTTTAAATATTAAAATTTAAAACGAAACAATCTAATGATACTCCATTGTATCTTTTTATATTGAGTTTCAAATTGGAAAAATTTAAAATGAGATTTTTCATATTTTTAAATATAGATATACAATTCTTTATATATATAAATAAATCACTTAAAACAAAGTCATTAATTACTTTTCAAAACATAGCTTCAAAATCATTAATTTACTTTCAATGTTAATGTATGGAAAAAAATTGATGTTTTATGCTCTATTTTTATTAAAATAGAAATATTAAAATATTAATATAAATTGGTATTTAATTCTTAAAAGTGGAATTATTTGATAGTTAATTTTTTATTTTATTTTTTAATTAGAGGAATTGACAACTAGGTGGGTTTTATGTTTCCGTTTGTGCAATTTATCTTTTACTCACATAAGTATCACCAACTAAGCTACAATATCTTTATGTTGGACACCTAATCCTCTATGGGTTAGTGTGGAAGTGGAATAGACTAAGGAAGTCCAAAAGATCTTGGGATGTGGAACCCAAAAGTCAAACCACGTACTACAAATGTATATGTTTTGTTAATTAAAAATGTACTCTAATGTTTTATATTTCAGATTCTATTGCTACCGTGTGTGTGTTTAACATGGTATCAGAGCAAGTGTATTCCTGCCCTTCATAATTACTTTGAGGCATTTGTTTTATTTCCGTTATGTGCAGGTCATTGCTGCTATCACTTATGCATTTCATGAATATTTTCTCAGCGAAATTCTAGCTGAAACCTCTGTCATTTCTCCAACCCTATTTTTAGTGTTCCTACTTTTGTAACTCCCGTTTCTCCCTATTGTCCTATTCTGCCTATGTTCTACTCATATTGCAAAAATGACATCACTGACATGGTACTTTGGTGTGATGAGTGCATATTTGGTGATACTGCTCCTATTATTTCAAAAACTTCCCTCTCCAATTATTTTGAAAAGCATTGAAGACTGGATTGTCTTACTATTCTCCGGTCGTTCAAAACTGGACTATTTCATTCCCATACACAGCGTTTTGCTATGTCTTACCTGGTAGGAACATTCCATTGCTATCTCTATTTGCAGCACATTCCCTTCCCCATAATGTTTCCATATGAAATCTGTTTGAACATTGCCATACACTGCATACACTCTCTCGCATCCACGATGCATGCAAGATCAAAATTAACCGGTCTTCTCAGCTGGAGTAGAAGTTGGCTTTGCAAGTCTTGCACCAAACGTGTTCAGGTTGGTTCCACAGGCGCGAAGATGAAATCACACACTATTTGTGGCAAATGAACACTACGATTCATTAGTAAAACAATATCTGACTTTGACCAAAAAAACGTTGTGCCTCTTGGTACATTGTCCATCACTTCTGCTCATTTATTCCTTTATTTATTCATTCACATCCCAAGTTCGTTGTCTACCTTGTAAGGGTTGCTAGAAATATACGAATTACAGAGTTGCCACTGATTCTAATAAAGGTTCCTCTGGTGGTATCATAAATTTAGGCATTAAGGGTGCACCCCAATTGGGAAGAGGATCTAATTTGGTTCAAGGATTGGGTGGCATTCTTGATGTATCTTGGTCTCAGTTCCCACAATTCGCTGGTGGTATCTTATTTGACTATTTTGTTATTTTAGTAGCTCTAAATGGATCCAAATAGCTATGCAACATCCAGTTATGCAATCCCACATATGGACTGTCCCATCCTCTAAACTTGTGATAACATAGTTTTGTGATGAGCGTGCAATAATACAATGAAAGTAATATGAATGTTTTGAATGGTTAAGGTTGTGACTGGTGCTGTGATATATATGGTGTGGTAAGCTCGGAACAATTTGCATTATACACACAACGATTGAAGCATTGAAGAGACGTGTATGCTCAAATGTATTGATTGAATGTTGTGCATGAATATTAATTTGGGTGTTGGAGAAAAGTTAGTTGAATAGTGCATTAAATTCCATGTTTACTGTCTTTTTCATGACCGAGTTAAATCCCGTGTTGCAAAAAAATAAGAAATTTGACCTGGCTAAAGTATAAACATATGCGTTGGCCTTTTATGATGCAATGGTCATGATTCCTTACTATAATTTTTTGAAAATCGTGTAATTTGATGTGAGACGTTTGGGTGCTCGGATTGTTTATTGAAGTGAAAGAATATGCGCTGGTCATTTTTGTTAAAGAGGATGTGTTGGTTATGTGAAACCCATGAGGACGGGGTGTATATATGATTATTATTTCATTGCTCGCTGCTAGACTGAAGATCAATAGTTTCATTTCGTGAAGAAAAGATGATTATTTCCTGTAAGGGCTAACAAGGGTGTCCTCCTAAAAGTGCTAAGTTTCTGCGTGTTTTTTAGTGTTGCCATTCACTGCAGTATTGCTTATTTTATATGAAGAAATTGATGATATTGTAAGCACTTGTTTCGGAAAAACTTGTAACAAATTTTCACCCCATGGTTTTGAGGGTGAGCACTTCATCGTCTGCCATTTCAAAATTAGGAAATGTAAGGTGCTTCTTATGTGCTTTCAGCTTTGTAGTTTATGAGATTATGTACAGCTCTTTCTCTGGCGATCTGTTATCCCACAATTAAAGTTGTTCCACATGCTATCATCAATGGTTACAAGAATGTATTAGTAGTCACTATTGAACTTGACTATTCTTTTCCACTGGATGAGAAAGTGGAGTATTTGAAGTATCTAAGCAAGTTTGCAGTTGCTACCACCCCAGTTGTGGCATTGTATTTACAACTCATTATAGTTTTTGTGTTCAGTGATGAATGAATAATTAAGCTTCATCCTGGTAAGCTTCAAGACATTACAGAAGGCTTAAAGTTTGTATACTTGCAGTATTTTCAACTAACATAATTTTGTGGTGCTTGTGTGTCATGCGAAATAAAAGAAACCTGTAGATTTGGAGGTCAAAGGGATACAAACACAATATGCATATATTTGCATTGATTCCTTGTTGCTTCAACTACTGCATAAGAGTTTGGTAGGCTGTATAAAGGCAATGATTGTTTTGACAATTAAAAGTAGTCTTTTGTGGAGGAAAGTTTAGTGAGTTTTATTGTCAGAACATAGTGTTGGTCATGAGTAAAATCTTGTTTTTATGTAATGGATTGTAATTGGTTCTTGTTGGTTGCACAATGATCATTTGTTGCACATTTATAAAGGACATTACTGTGTACTGTGAGTGGGTATTACTTTTCTGCATTGAGTAGTAGTTGTGATAAATTTTTAAGGTGTAATTTTAACATTGAAGAAAAAAATGGTCAGGATAAGTGAAGTATTAGAGTTCCTCAAAACTATGATATTGTCTACTACTCATGATACATTAAAAGTCAGCAAAGTTTCTCTCACAAACATTCGGGTTTGTCTACAAAATGCACAAGAGAAAATTGATTTTTTGCAGCTCAAATCTCAGCTATAGAAAGAAGAATTAAAATAGAGGAGTCATCATTCTAAACCTGTTTATGTTTAAAAGATTGAAACAAACTCCCATAAAGCAGCAGTTGCACATGCAGATGCAGATGTTTAGCTTGCACTTCCCAAGCCCATCATCAGAGCTTGGGAAGAGCTTGTCCATAACAAGGATAGAATTGGTCTTGGATATGACAAGGACTTGTCCTTTCATATTTCAGAATACTCAAAATAAATCCAAGTTCAAATTGCTGGATTCATTCATGACAGTTCTCCTGCTCCTCATGATAGTTCACCTCTAGTTGTTCCAAATTCTGCCCCTCTTCCACTGCAACCACAACATATTGTGAAATTCCACCATTGTGACCGAGTTGGCCATCTAAAAGATCACTATTTTGAGCTTCATCCATGTAAGAACTATCATAAAACCAATCATTCTTCAAATAGATGCTTCAAGAACAAACCTCCTGTAAGAAAAAAGATTCATCTTGCATGGATCGCTTCTTGGCAATGGGCATCAATAGCCAAGAAGATATTTTAGTCACATGTTAGAACTTGTTCAAGAGTATTGAATAGTCTTGCAGTTGAGTTTTCTGCATCATCTCACCTTGTATCTGACAAGGTGGGCAAATGATGGTCATCTACAAGCTTCAAAGCCACATCAAGCGAGCCTGAGCCACAACCTACCATACTAGATTTAGAGTTGTATCTAGAGACAAAGATGCCCCTGAGCATGCCTTCAATTGGGAATCTGGGACACTTCCTCTAGCAGAAGACTTCAACTTCTTACTAGTTTCAGAAGAATTCCAGGAATAGAATTGGGGACACTTCATCTAGCAGAAGACTTCATCTTCTTACCAGTTTTGGAAGAGTTCCAGGAATTGCATTAGGCATTCCAGAGTTGTTGGTCATCCTTAAACCATCAGAAGATGAGATTTCCCTTTTCAGGTTGAAGTTCTCCCTTTTATGTGGGGTGAGACCTCCCTTTCATGGTTGAAGGTTTCCCCCTTCAAAAAATAAAGAGCACTTCCTCTAGCAAAAAAATTGAGCTTCGTGCCAGACTTGGAAGAGTTCCAAGAACTGCACTAAGCGTTCCAGTGTTGGTGGTCATCCTTGAACCATCACCCTTTATACCAACATTTGAGAGAGCACATTTAGCCTAGTGTTTCCATGCATTTTTTGCACATTTTGTATTACAGCTCTCTCCTTGGACTCATACATAACCCTTCAGATTAAGGGGGGGAATGTTGGACACCTAATCCTCTATAGGTTAGTGTGGAAGCAGAATAGACTAAGGAAGTCCAAGAGACCTTGGGATGTGAAACCCAAGAGTCACATAATGTACTATAAATGTATATCATTTGTCAATAAAAAATAGTATTGCATGATTTATCATTCATGTCTCTCTTGCTGTCCATGTGTGTTTAACATATGAGAAGGGAATGTTGGCAATAGTACATGCACTTAAAAAATGGCGACCTTACCAAATGGGAAGACTCTTCAAGGATGAGGATGTGGAAGCATTATTTTGTGCTATTTCTATTATCCAACCAGATTGGATAAATGAAGCAAAGGATGAATGGAATAAGGATGAAGAATTATGGCCACTTATTCAAAATTTGTAAAAGATCCCAATTCAAATAATATTGCTAGAAATTGAAGAGGAAGGAAAAATCATATTAGAACCTAGAGCAGTCACAGAAACAAGAACCCGACATCTACAAAATCGATCAATTTTAGAGTATTTCATCAAGTGGAAGAACATACTCCCTGAAGATTCCACATGGGAGGACAAGAATTTTATACAGAAGCATCAAGAACTACTCAAGTGTTGAGGACAACACTTTTTCAAGGAGAGGGGCATATTAGGACCCTATACTACTAGTGTAACCCCTTATTGTTATTCTTACAACCCACTTTTTATATTGATGTACCCATGTAGTGCCCATATTGTTACTATTGTGGCCCATAGAAGCCCACTATTGTTATTATTGTGCCATTACATTGTTATTGTTATGTCGGCTCTGATTATGTTATGACCCCTTAGAATCCTATATATAGAAAGGAGGTCTTTTCATTTGTATCATCCATGAATTGTTCATTTCTGTAATGTAGAGGAGGTTTATCCCTCGAAGAGGCTGAATTTTAAGGCATTGATCTATCTTTTCTATCTTTTTCTTAAGCTGGTTTCATAACACAACTACACCCTAAAATCCAATGTTTTGGGGGACATTCCATGTTTGATATTTTTTGTTCATTACCCCACAACATTATAAAAAAGTAAAAATAGCCACCTCACAAGGTCATTAAATCCCATAACATTGTATGTATTGGAAAGTGGGAGATCATTTTATGGCCATTCGAGAGTATGGGGAGTATAGAAAGGGGTATCTAATAAAAAGAGGAGTTTTTTAATTGGAGGGGGGTTTGGAAAAAGGGTTTGTTAGTGATTCATTGATATCTAGTGAAATTGGAAGTATTATTTATCCAACAAATGCACGTGCTACAGATCTAGTCCATTGGGTGAAGAACCTATGTTACTTCCATAAGTCTTGGAGTCCACTCTCTAATAAAGATGCATAGGATGTTAAATTCTTCTAGATCATATTCAAGTTGTATGTTCCTATTCATAACATCAATATGAAGACTTGTCAAGGTCTACTTGTAATCAACATTGTCTTAGAAATCTTAAAAATACTATAACTTTTTATATATTGTTTAAATCATGCATGGTCAATGCCCTCTACACAGTTTCATCTTAAAGGACATGCTCATATGTGTTTGACATGCATGATTGTAATAATCATTAAGTGGGTCATTGTCAAAACCCATAGTTATAGAATAATGTTGTCTTGCAACAAACACAAAGAAGCATGGTCAAGAATGGTTGGTATTTCCCTTGAGTAATGAACATGGCAAGTTGAAACTTCAACTTGTTTAGGTGGGGTCACCTTATCTTGATATTGTAAGTTAATAGAATGATACTTCCTATTTGTACATATCTTCGGAAATCCACTTTGGTATTAGAGATTCACTAATGTTAGTAATAGTATTGAACAAAACCAAAGGAAACCCAATTTTCCCAACGAAGAAGATATAAACAACACCATGAAAGACAAGAGAGGTGTTAGCACATTGAAAAAAATAAACTAAAACTCAAGTGCACCAAAGGGAGATAACCTAAACATAATATAAATCAAACCAAAAAAAAGAGAACTCACCAAGGTATAATGATCGTAAGTTATATGACTTGTATAAAATCTTACAAAAGATTACAATATGTGAAAATACAAATAAGACATGTATTTATGTATTTATATACATGTATTTATTGTATACAACTATTACATGGATCTATGCATTTATGGGTAACTCTACGCTTATGGCTTATTGGTTATGTTTGGTGGGAAGTCTTATATTCATATTTTTGCATATAATGGGGACTTCTTGCTTATTTTCCCATTACAAGGGCATATGTTTTTTTTTTTCCTCTTTGGGCTATGAACCTGGATTATGTTGATATGCACTCTTAGAGGTGTGTTGATATACACTATTGGATTATTTTGTTGGTTGGATGACAATGAGCCTTGTCTAGAAGTATGTGTTATTATGATACAATCATTTCTTACAGAATCGAAGACGGTGATGATATATTCTCTTGGAGGTATATTTTGGTTTAGTTTGATGGTGTTGGGTCTTGTCCTGATTTATCTATTTTCTTTGGTTTGATGGATATCAGGCCTTTGATTTTTATGACGCGCTCGATGGCCTTTTATCTCTTTGTACTAGAGCGTTCCGAGCATAAAAGAGAGGCAATTGTGGGCTTTGTTTGTATTTTACTATTTGTATCTATTGTGAAAATGGATCAATTTATTATGCCTTAATGAATTGGAATGAACATTTTTCTTAGTAGTTTTATTTTAATTTTTAAGATATTTATTTAAACAATTCAAAGTACGATGCGTTTGTTTTACGAAGATTTACTCTAGTTGTGCCAAGAATCAATCTATCTCAAGTCCAAAACAATATTCTTAGTACACTGCTCAATCCTAAATTCCCCTCTTCTTATTCTAGCTTTCATGTTGACACTCCACCTCCTTCCACAAATTTAAACTATGAGGTAAAAGGTAGCTGTTTCATATAGGGGCATTTAGGTTTGATAAAAAAAAGTGTGATACTCTGTTGTAATTTTCTCTACAAGTGTGATGGCAAGTGTGCCCTGAATGTTTGAAATTTCATGGTTAATGTAGTATAAGCTAAATGCAAATTTACAATCTTCTATATAAGATGAGGAAATGTATACACAATAGCCAAGACCACAAAGAAAGACATGTTCACCAATTTCACAATTGCTATTAAATATCTCTCAGTGTTGGAGCTGTTTTCTCAATAGACTTGTTTTTACTTCTCTTTAAGTGGTGAAAGCCAGCCCTGTTGCATATAGGATCATTTAAATCTAACAAGAAAAGTTTGATACTCTGTTATAATTTTCTCTACAAATGTGATGGCAAGTGTGCGTTGAATGTTGACAATTTCATGGTTAATGTAGTATAAGAAAAATGCAAAATTACTTTCTTCTATACAAAATCAAGAATGCTATTTCCAGTAGCCAACACCAAAGAGAAAGACATGTTTGCAAATTCAAACATTGCTACCAAATCTCTCTCAGTGTTGGAGTTATTTTCTCAAAAGCCTTGTCTTTTACTTCTCTTGAAGTGATGAAAGCCATCACTCCATATAGTTTTTACTATTTGCATGAAAAAAAGTGACCAAATTCCTATTAGCTACTAAAATATAAATCAGTTCATTTTAAGACATTCAGAAATACAATGAAAACTTAGTAGATCAAACAATATTTAATAGGTCAAGAACCCACAAAGAAAAATACATACTCAAAGAGTATGAAATCAAATCAACATAAAATGGTTAATGACATCCATATAAAACCCTCATCAATATGGAAATAGGACTTGTACAAAAACTAGGTCCATTATAGTAAAATCTTAAGATTCTTTATGTTGGAAAGAAGAGTACCTAATGAAAAGCTAAAATCGAACAACGTACTCTCAAGAGAAAAAATATTCATGCATTAATGATAAATGATCTCTCAATTCAGTTTGAACTCTCATCAGCTAGCAATGGAAACAAGGAGATAGAAAGATATAAATAAAGAAAAGTCTATGATTCCTTTTGAGGTAAGGAGAGGCTGATGATCAAGGAAATGTGATGTTGTGATGTATTGTATATTAGGAAGCATGAAAAAATAAGAAAGGGTGAATATTTGAATAGTTTATATAACAAGTTGATTTTTTCATCTAAACAAGTAGTTATATAAAATATTTTACAACTTTAAAAGATGAGGATTGGAAGTAAACAAGGAAAAAAACAATAGAACCTGAAGATCTAAATGGTTTAAAGTTTATATAGCTTGATCAATTTTTCCTCTATGAAAATAAGGAACTATATGAAAAATGTTTTAGAAGTGAGCATTTACAACACACAGAGAGTAAGTTGAGACAACATGTTGTATTAGTTGCAACACCCTCCAAAATTTTGTCCTGCATCCAATTTTGGATCCTCCTTTGAGGGTTTTACTTGATGACTACACTCACTCAGGTTCACTTTGTGAGTTCATGTGAATCCTCGCACCCACCTTGCTTGATTATTCCATCAACACCTTTTGCATGTTTATGTCACTGTGATTCTTGCGACCATGTTCTGGTCATACTCAAGGTCTTCACCTCATGTGTACGTTTTTTTTTCTATGTAAAAATTTGTCATGCTCACGCACATATTCATATACACTGTCACGCAAGCATCATCACGGTTGACCAATGATCAATCACAAGTGTCACGCTTGTCGCTCACAACATCGTTTAGTCATGTTGAGCATGTGTGACTGGATGGTTTGAGTCATCCTATCATGAAGGCATGTAAGTTTGTGTTTGCATGATCATGTATGAAAATTTTCACTCGATCACACACTTAGTCATTCATTTTGTTGAAGTTCTGATGACCAGATTCCCATTTAATAGCCAAACCTTCACCTTGCCATCGACACGATCGACTGTCACCCAGAACAACACAAAAGCACCAAGCAAGCCATTTCAAACTACGCTGCCCGCAAGCCGATCAATCAACCTTCATGTTGTTCCACCATAGAGCTTGAACTAGTAGTCACCTCGGGGTTTACTCCCATCAAAAGTTGTGTAGAGGCTCAACAACTTTCCTACTCTGCTAACTGAGAAAATTGCATGGATAGGCTAGATAGACACCCAGTGCCCATCCTTGTCTCCCTCAAAAAATTGCATAGTTTTTCCAGCCAGCCCTTAAGTTAGTTAACTGGTTGGTCACCGGGTCCTAGTGGCCGACTACCTATTCCTTCCAGGAATTATGCAATTTTTTCTGCCAAGCTCTAGCAACTGAATGCTAATTCCCTTCAGGAATTGCATAATTTTTGGTGCCAAGCTGTTGGCAGCTGAATGCCAGTTCCCTTCAGGAATTGCATAGTTTTTTCTACCAGTGTCCCAGTATCTAGCTGCTAGTTCCCTCTAGGAATTATGTAGTTTTGGTTGCTAGGCTCCTGCTGCTTGCTCCTTCCAGAAATTGCATAGATTTTTCCTACCCAACCTTCCTGTAGCCCGAATTTCTCCTCTCAAAAACTTCATACTTTTCTTCTCTAACTGAACCACACCTTTTGGATAGTCGTTGTCGATCTAGATTACCCATATCCATCATCCAGTGACTAATGCACATTTTTCACTAGCGATGCCCATAGCCTCCATCCCAACTCACAACCTTGTCTCCTCTCCTGGTCACCTCCATTCGAAAAGATCATGCATCATGGTATACTAGGATGTTTATGGATTTGATGTCGTCTTGTCATGAGAGACTATATATACAAGCGCACAACCAAATATGGCACGATGATGGATGGGATGAAAAAAGAGAGTACATGCAAAAGGACATGTTCACAAATGGATGAACAAATGACTCAAGCAAAGAGATGTGCTCACGAATGAACAATCATGCGAAGATGTGTTCATAGACGGACAGATGAGAAAACATGCAAGATGTGTTCATGGATGAACAGACGGATGAACATGCACTTTTTAGGAATGGATGAACCTGCCAAGCTTACCAACATATAAGCAAGGAGCAACATGTGAATGCAACATCAAGTGAACCCAATGACCATCAAAGACTCCGTGCACTTTTCCATGCGGAAGTGAAGCTGTGACACAACATGAGGACATCCATCACCCAACAACACTGTTGTTGGACATGCACACTAGTAGCAATACAAATGTACCAATGGTGTCATGTCGAGTCTTGTCATGAGTCATGTCATCCACATCTCTATTGTGGGCCATACTGTCAATCAATGTAATGTAACATGGAAGTCCAAGAGACCCACTTGTTGTATGAAGAGTCATGTAAAGTCGAAATGTCATGGAAGTCACATAGTCACAAGGTTAGTCGAACAACCACAAGGGTCAATTTCACCCTTGGCTATAAATACCCCCTCATTTGTACATGCACAAAACGTTTTCACCTCGACTCCTCCCACATAGCCTTCAGATTTTGTAATATTTGCTTTGAGGAGAAAGTAGTGGCTCCAACGCCCCACCCATGGGGTTAGTGATGTATGGTGTAACGATGTGTCTTGGAACCTTTCTTAATTTAGAATCTTGCTAACATGCCAACACATTTTTAAACATGTATTCTAATTGTTGTGAGAATGATCTTGAACACTTGTAATGCATGTTTCGTTAACCTATGTTTAACTCTTGAACTCATTGGCTTGTTGTAATACATATATATTAATGAAAATGTGTTGTATGAGTTTTTAATGCTATCCTACCCATGTTGGTTACCTCCCCGAGCATCAGATAGACCTTTTACGTAAAATTTCTATAACAATCATTGCACTCATGTGAACTCATCTGCTAAGTGTGGTACTTGTTATCTTCCCTTGTGTTTTGTGACTACTGCATCCATGTGGACTGCTCTTCCAGAAGCTTTGCATGGCCTATTCTGTTATGTGTTCCTAACAAACTTGGGGCTTCCTCCCAACAAACTTAGGACTGACTCCAACCCTCTTCCTCTATAGTGAAAGAACCATCGACACAAGTAACACTAGAAATAACCAAGCACACGAACCTCACTACTTGAAGACAAAGTAGACCACTCCTTTGTGCTGATAAACAAGAGCTGAGGAAAATGTTTAATATAATGGAAACTGGTCCATCATACCAGATGGGACTCACACAACAAATGGTGTGATGTCTAGTTGGGACATCATACAGGGGTGATCCCCAAAATGTTGATAGGTCCAACACTGTCAACATTTCAAGCACTAGAAGGAGGGCTTCTAGTTGTATATGGCTAAACATCCCCTAACACTCACTCATAAACCACCTAATCAAGGTAGTAACTTGCACTCCCTCTCACCTACGCACAACTCCGTAGTCGGTTACTTCTCAACTCCTAGGACTGAACAAGAAATTCCATATCATCACCCTCGCCCTGTCTATCCCTCACCTTTCAGCTTGTGAAAGCATTCAAAATAATCCCAGGCATGCAACATCTTCCATACAGATCAAGGATGCCAAAATCCACTCCCATACGGGTTTTTGTATCGTCAGTGGAAGAAGTAGTTCTTTCCACACTAGAAGGTCTGGCATAAGCTATTGAAGAGGCAGAGGAACCTCTAGTCTTCCAAAATGGAGAACGAGACACCCTTGTGATCTTGGGATCAAGCTCGGGTATAAGAGGTGGAGAGGAAGGCATCAGAGGAGGCAGAGGCAGAGATGAAACAACACACTAAAAACCAAAACCATCAAATTCTAAAGGAGAGGAGGAGGATGAATAAGAAGAAGAGATTGTTGACCAAAATTTGGAATGGATGACTCAAGGACCATTGACTCTCTCAGCTGTTTTGCACGAGATGCATAAGTGAGCAGAGAGAATGAATACCAAGTTTAAACCTGACATCACGGTGAAGGAAGAAGACCATTTGGACAAGTTCTACCTACAACTGCAAACCCTTGAGGAACAACATGACGACATAGCACGTATATTGTCTGCATGTACCTTAGACGGTTACGCAGCTGCATGGTATCACATCCTTCCACCAAACTCCATACATAACTGGGGTGCATTCACACGCATGTTCATTGAAAAGTTCGTTGATAATAAGACCCTAGCTATGTTACTTTAGGAATTGGGAAGCCTGAAGATGAAGGGCAAAGAAAAGGTAAAAGACTTCAATCATAGGTTCACATGGATATTGAACAAATTTGCATTGGAAACCAAACCTCATGACTCTATCACTGTTGATTACTACACGTCCACACTACCAACTAGCATTGTGCAGTTCATCAAGAGAACTGTGAAACCATCTCTATTGGAAAACTACGAAGAGGCTGTTGTTATTGAGAAAGACTTGCATGTGATTGGAGTCATTAAGGATGATGAAACAACAAAGGACTCTAAATACACGAGCAGAAAGTCCCAGGTGATGGCGAGCAAAGGAAGAGACAAGGAAGAAAATGATATTGAAACCCTCACTTTCGTGTTCAAGAACTTGACAACAGAAGTATCTAAGCTTAAACAATAGAAAATGGAAACATCTGCAAGAAACCATCCACCCAAACAAAGATAAGGAAGAAAGTCATGAGGGAGCAACTGGTTCACTCCAAAAATTACGTAGAGCTCTGTGTTCCACCTTGAACAGTGCACAAATTCTGAGTTCTGTTCATTCCATGAAGAACATCACCCTGAGAACTCTTGTTCAGATTGGAAGTGAGTCATAAGCTCTATATGTAGTCATACATTTTATGCAGAAAACAATATGCGGGAGAAACTAGAAGACCTCGATAATGACAAAGGTATTGCATGTGATGAAGCATCAAGTTATCGGCATGTGGTGAATGCGTATCAGTGCTCACAAGCAACGCTAAAGACAAACACTGAGAAGTAGCCCTTAAAGAAAAATGACCGTTATAATATTAGGAGTAAAGGGGATCCCCTTACACTTAAGGAAGCACAAGAGAAAATGATACTGTTATTGAGGAATGTTGATCCACCAACCGCCCCAAAGTTGAAAACACATAACAAGTTCGGGAAGATAGTGGTAGACAAGAGTACGTCCATGAGCAGAAATTGCAGAATACACTACCAGATAACACAAACATTAGTTCTACCCCTAATACCTGAGTGAGTCTACCAAATTTGGACTACAACATTGTAGATGATATGAAGAAAACTCAAGCGAACATTAGTTTCTTCGAGTTAGCCAAGATTCAAAGTCATCAAGACATCCTGCTACGCACATTGGGATAGATAGCAACATATAATGCAACCTCCACTAGCAAGGGAGCAAGAACACCTTCCGAATCACTTTCCACCGTGCTTAACACACTCCAGATGGAATAAGAAAACATAGGTTTCCCTCCATTCTTGCTATCATTTGAAGTTTTTAACTACAATGTTCACAACTACTTGGTTGATTCTGGCGTGACAACCAATATCATGCCACTCTCCATTGCTAAAAATATCAATGCAAAATGGAGTGAGACATCCGCAGGAATCATCCAAATTGATTAGACATTAGTACGAGCCATTGGTGAACTTCAAGACGTGATCATCTCACTATCTCATGATGGTCGAGTGCACCAATTCATCAACATTGTCCTTGTGGAAATACCAAAAGCATACGGTCTAGTACTTAGTAGAGACTGGTCCAGGAAGCTGAATGGATACTTTCCTATAGACTGGTCACACATGTGACTTCCGTATAAGGGAAAATGAAATCAAATCTAGGTGGCATCCCAGAGGTATATGAAGCACAATGTCACTCCCCTTAATGGTGATAATGAACCATTGGCCTTTTCAGAACTCATGTTTGGCAACTTCCATGTGGAAACAACATTGGGGTGTTATCCTACACGGCCAGCTCCAATCCTACCAAACACATAATTAGGGCTCCTTCCTTGCCCAACTGATGGTAATGAAATATGTATAGTACATTGTACTAATAGTAGGAGTAGCAGTAGCAATAGGAGTAGAAGTAGTACAAGTGTGTCAAACAGTCCGTGTATAGACAAGTTGTGGACCATGTAATTTGATAGATCAAAGACATAGGATGTCTCAGGAACCGAGAGTGTCTTGATCGACCCATACAATAGGAAGCATATGGTTTCCAGTTACTTGGAGTTTGAGTGCATGAACAATGTTTCCAAATATGAATCACTCATGTTGGGCTTGTAGAAAGCCATCCACCTCAATGTGGTAGATGACTCAAAGATAGTGGTATGGATGGTACACAACGCTATTCACTATTTCTCACCACATCTTGAAAGTTACTAGCAAGAGGTATGGTGATTGATCTCTAACTTCTAAGCTTTTAACATCACCATTGTACCACATACACATAATGCAACTGCTAATGCTATGGAAAACCTATATTAATGAATTTCACTGATTAGGGATACATTTACTATTGAAATTTTCTACAAACCATCTATCCTAGATAACATAAATAACTTACATGTGTTTAATGATGATCAACAGATACTGCATTTCATGGCCAATGATGATGTCTTCAAATATGTAGCGATAGATGATGATGAGCACAAGCACTCTGTGCAAGAAGAAGATGGTAACAAGAAATGCCACCTTATCACGAAGGGTGTGGCATCATTGGAAAAGATTTATGACTTGAACGAATGTTTTTAGGGGCCAAGGAACAACAATACCCATAGTTCCACCATGATGCACAAACTAATCAACCTGGGAATAGAACAGGATCCGAAGTTCGTCAATCTTGGTACATGTTGCACACAAGAAGAGTGGCAAGTCTTTGTCCACTTGTTCAAACAATACCAATATATTTTCGTGTGGACGTATGATGATCTAAAAACTTATGACACATGGATAATCCAACACATCATTCTGATCAAAGAAAGGGTCAAGCTATATCAACATAAACTGAGGAAAGTACACTCGTCACTTGAACCCCTTACATAGAAAGAGCTCACCAAGTTGTTGGAGACATGGATCATATACAAATTTCATCATTCCAAGTGGGTTTCTAACCTTTTTCTTGTACAGAAGAAGTCTGGGGAAATCCACTTGTGTGTTGATTTTCGGAACATGAACCGCGCTTCAGACAAAGACAACTACCTTGTGTCGTCTATGGACCACATTCTGCAAATAGTATCTTGGGCACAGATATTTTCCCCACTCAATGGCTTTTCAAGATACAATTAGGTTCTGGTAGCAGAACCTGAAAGGTTGAAGACTACCTTCCATACCAAGTGGGGTACGTTTACTTACAGACGAATGTTGTTTGGGCTTGTAAATGTAGGTGCCAATTTTCAGCGTGCCATGGACACCACTTTTCACAGACTCATTGGAGAGAGAATAGTGGTATACCTTGATGATGTTACTATGTTCTCAAGAAGATGAGAGGACCACATACGCCATCTCAATAAAAATTTAGAGTGATGTCGAAATATGAGATTTCCTTGAATCCAAAAAAGAGTGTATTGATTATTTCTAAGGGGAAACTTCTCAGACACATTGTTTCCAAAAGCGAGATCAAGGTGGATCTGGACCGGGTCCAGACTATTACACAAATCCCTCATTCAGCCAACAATAAAGCCATTCAATCATTCTTGGGTGAGATCATGAAGCCCATGTAGGACATGATCAAGAAAAATGTAGTCTACAACTGGGGAAAGAGGGAAAATTATGCATTCACCCAGATCAAGCAGGCCATTGCAGAAGCGCCTACACTCTACGGCCCAAATTTCAAGAAGGATTTCCTGCTATACGCCTTCGCCTCTGATAATTCTCTCATTACAATACTCACACAAAAGGATGAGATGCATGCCCAATCTCCTTCATGAGCGCAAGTATGCAGGGACTAAAGCTCAACTACCCCACCATTGAAAAACAATCTTATACAGCTTACAAGGTGGTGAAACACTTCAAGCACTACTTTTTGAAGAACCACTACATAGTCTACGTCCCTCACCCAGCAATACACATATTGCTTGAACAACAAGAACTGGGTGAACGACATGTGAACTGTATGAAAGGATTGCATGAGTATGATCTTGAAATCAAGCCAGTTCACACGATCAAAGGGCATGGGCTCTGTAGACTTGCAACTGAAGTAGCACACCCACCGAAAAGTGAAGAAGAGCTTGCCGGCTAGGAGAAGGAAATTGAGATGTATAATATAAGGAAAGAAATACCCATTGAAGACGAAATCTCTTGGTATGCAGATGTGCACTAGTACCTTGAGCATGACACCTTACCCTCTCACTTTTCCATGAAATAGAAGAGGGCATTGCACCTCAAAGCCTTAGCATATCAGTTGGTGCACAGAGTGCTTTATAGGAATCACAGTAACAGATTTTTTCTTAGGTGCATAGAAGCACATGAACCAAAGAAGGTACTAAATGACCTGCATGATGGACCCACTAGGGGTCACTTTGTTGGAAACACCACCGCGCAAAAATTCATGCGAGCCAGTTTCAACTAGCTCACATTATTCAAGGATGCACATGCTTATACCTGTAAGTGCCTAGTCTGTCAGTGATGTGCCGATAGAACACAAAGGTTAGCAACCCCACTGCACCGTATTATAGTGGCCGAACCATTCCAACAGTGGGGCATGGGCATCGTTGGGGAGATCTTCCCACGTTCACCAAAGAAACACCACTACATTGTAACAACAACTGATTACTTCACGTGGTGGACAGAAGCAGTTCGACTCAAACAAGTGAATGACTAGGAGGTCATCATCATCCTCTAGCAGAACATCATCTCATGCTTTAGTGTTATGATATCACTTGTCTTTTATAATGCAACGTACTTTTCTTCTTTGAAACTTTATGATTTTTCATTACATAATGGTATTGTGCTAAAAAACTCATCTAACTACTACCCATAAGGAAATGGTCTAGCAGAATCCACGAATAAGAACCTCATCCACATAATCAAAAAGATTTTTTTCTCTAAGCAATGCAACTAGCATACCACCTTGATGAATGCATTATGGACTCACCGTGTAACACCCAAACCCTCTTTGAATACCTCACCGTACTTCTTGTTCTATGGTAAACAATCCATCCTTCCACCTAGTATCTACTTGCCTACACTTCATCTATCAGAAATGTCCCAAGGAAAGCCTTTCTAGATTGTTCAACATAGGATGGATACTCTCCATAAGCTGCGAGAATAAAGGATGAAACCAAATGAAAAATTCACACTATACCAGAACCGCATCAACAGATGGTTCGATAAGAAGCGTGTAGGGAAAGATAACTTTGATGTTGGTGACTTGGTTCTGAAATGGGATAAGTCCTATGAAGACAAAAGCAAGCATATGAAGTTCCAGTCCCTCTCGATTGGTCTGTACACAGTTCATGAGAAGCTTGAGCCACACACATACCATCTATGATCACCTGAAGGGAGGATTGACAACCTTCCTGTCAATGGCCAAGATCTCAAGCACTATTTCCAGTAGGTCGGACCATGCCCCATGCCAAGTAAATAGTCTACTTGTTGCTTGTTGTTTTCATTTTGTTTGCCTTGCTTAATGTCTTTGTTTTCATTTGGTTTGCTTCATTTACTGTCTTTGTTTTCATTTGTTTGAGTTCCTTAATACCTTAATATTTTTGTTTCTGAAATAGGTGTTTCCATCTATTGAGTTTGGCTTTTGAATGAGTATGTGGCTAAGATAAGAAGAGACTTGTGACACTGCAGCACTTGACCAGTCTTGTTTCTGTCTTCTCTGAGGTTGGTTATAACTTTTGGTGGATGAAATCTTGACAAAAAATACGAGCCATCTGTGAGGGAAGTTTTGGTCCAACCATGAACCTGTGTCCATGCTGGGGAAGCCCCATGCCTATACTCAGCCTTTTGCTCTCTGTGTTCAAGATCATCAAACTAGTAGAAACGGAGAAGGGGAAAATCTAAACGATCAAACCTATGTCAGAGGTCTTACATGATTCTCTAAAGGAACAACCTCTTCTGCTCTCAATAAGTCATGATCTCTCTTCTACCCAAAAAATAAATAAGTGCCAATGCACAGTCTTCTTGAAAAAAAGACAAAGGTGAAAGAAGAAAAAGGCTTCCTGCACAAAGAGGCGAGGCATGCAACTCCACCGGGGTACTGACTAAGCTCACTGGAAGTGGAGCAATGTGTGTGTTCCTGTGTGACTCTACTGAGGTACTGTCTAGGTCTGCTGACAGTGGAGCAACACAAGAGATGCTTATACTCTGAAAATATTCAACTCGCAAGCCAAACTACCCTTCCTGATTTTGAAACACTATGATCAAGCTGAGCTTTTGATTATGTTTGACTGAGTTGGAAAAAGGTGAACCATGTATGCCCATGGGGTAAGTGGGGAAACCAAAGTAGCTCGCATAGCGACTCAACACTCGCCGAAAGACCAAGGCCATGTGCTAACAATGAACCAAAACAAATAACTTGGAATTCTACTAGTGTATCGCCAAGTGTTGTAGCAGATGCAACACCCTCCAAAATTTTGGCCTGCATCCAATTTTAGAGCCTCCTTGGAGAATCTCACTTGATGACTACATTCACTCGGGTTCACTCGGTGAGCTTGTGTGAATCCTCACACCCACCTTGCTTGATCATTCCACTAACAACTTTTGCATGTTGATGTCACTATTATGCTCATGACCACGTTCTGTTCATACTCAAGGTCTTTGCTTCATGTGTACATGTTAGTTCACTATGTAAACATCTGTCACACTTACATACCCATTAATATAAACTGTAGTGCGAGCGTTGTCATGGTCAACCAATGATCAATCACAAGTGTCGTACTTATCACTCACACTATCAATCAATCATGTTGAGCATGTGTGTCTAGATGGTTTGAGTCATCTTATCATCAAGCCATGTAAATGTGTGTTTGCAAGATCACGTATGCACCTTTTCACTCGATCACACATTTAGTTGTTTTGCTAAAGTTATGATAACTTAATTCCCCTCTGACAGCCGAACCTTTACCCCACCATCAACTCGATTGACTGTCACCTATAACAAAGCAAAAGCACCAAGAAATCCATTTCAAGTTGTGTTTCCCACATGTTGATCAATCAACCTTCATGCTGGTCAACTGGAGAGTTTTACCACACAATCACCTAGGGACCGACTACCCTCAAAAATTGTATAGATTCTGCAGACCTTTCCCACTCCACTAACTAAAAAAATTGTGCAAACAAGCCAAACAGATACCGAGTTCCCATCCCTGTCTCCCTCAGAAAATTACACAGTTCTTTCAGCTAGCCCTCCAGTCAATCGACTGACTTCTCACCCGCAAAACTGTGTAGTTTTCATGAGCAAGCCCTCTACTGCCCAACAGTATTCTTAGCTCAGAAATTGCACAGAGGTGATCAGCAGGCCAGTGTCTGAGAATCAGCGCAGTTTTTTCTGCCAACAGCTCCCAGTAGCCAACTACCTGTTCCCTCCAAGAATTGTGTAGTTTTTGCTACCAAGCTCTAGCAAGTGACTGCCAGTTCCCTCCAAGAATTATGTAGCTTTTGCTGGAAAGCTCCCGACAGCTGACTGTTAGTTCCCCTTAGGATTGTGTAGTTTTTTTTTCCAGTGTCACAACAACTAGCTGCTAGTTTCCACTGCTCACTCATTCTAGAAATTGCACAGATTTTTCCTGCCCATCCTTCCCGCAGTGTAAACTGATCCTCTAAAAAACTATCCAGTTTTTTCCTCCAGCTAATCCAGACCCTACAGATATTCACTGTTGATCTAGATTTCCCATCTCAATAACCTAGTGACTATTGTGTAGTTTTCACAAACAGTTCCTGGAGCCTTCATCCCAACTTGCAACCTTGTCTCGTCTCCCGGTCACCTACATCTGAAATGATCATGCATCATGGTAGACTAGGAGGTTCATGGATATGATGTTGTCTCGTCATGAGTGACTGGAAATACAAGTACACAAGAAAACATGGCGCGATGATAGACGGGATGAACAAAGGGAGTACATGCAGAAGGACATGTTCGCGAATGGATGAAAAAAGGGAGTACATGCAGAAGGACATGTTCGCGAATGGATGAACAAACAATGCATGCAAAGAGATGTGCTCACAAAAGGACGATCACGCAAAGATGTCTTCGCGGATGAACGGACGAGAAAACATGAAAGATGTGTTCACAGATGGACAGACACATGAACATGCACTTTTCGTGAGCAGGCAAACGTGCCAGGCTTACTGACATACAACGTGCGAATGCAACGTCAAGAGAACCCAATGACCATGGAAGGCTCCACACACTTCGCCAAGCGAAGGTGAAGCCGTGACACACCATGAGGACATCCATCACCTAGAAACCCTGCAGCTCGACATGCACACCATCAACAACATGAATGAACCAACACAATGATGTCGAGTCTTTTCATAAGTCATGTCATCCACATCTCTACTACGGGCCATACTATCAATCAATGTAATGTAATGTGGAAGTCCAAGAGACCAGTTATTGTATGAAGAGTCATGTAAATTCGAAAAGTCATGGAAGTCAAACAATCACGAGGGTAGTTGAACAACCACAAGGGTCAGTTTCACCCTTGGCTATAAATACCCCCTCATTTGTACATGCACAAGACTTTTTCACCTCGACTCCTCCCACATTATTAGCCTTAAGAGTCTATAATCTTTTCTTTGAGGAGTAAGTAGTGGCTCCAATGCCCCGCCCATGGGGTTAGTGATGTAGGGTGTAACGTTGTGTCTTGAACTTTTTATAATTCAAAAGCATTCTAATAGGTCAACACATTTTCACATATGTATTGTAATTGTTGTAATGCTAATCTTGAACACATGTAATGCATGTTTCTTTATCCCATGTTTAACACTTGAACTCATTGACTCAATGTGATACATATATATTAATGAAAATGTGCTATATGAGTTGTTTACATTGTCCTACCCATGTTGGTTACCTCCCTGGACATCAGACAAACCTTTCACATAAGCTTTCTATAACAACTGTTACACTCACGCGAACTCATTCGCTGAGCGTTGTACGTGTTATCTTCCTTTATGTGTTGTGACTGCCACATCCATGTGGACTACTCTTCTGGAATTTGTGCACGTCCTATTGTGTTGTGTGTTCCTAACAGAGTTGGGGCTTCCTCCCAACCAACTTAGGACTCAGACCCACCCTCTCGCTCTACAGAAAGAGAACCATTGATGCAAGTAACACTAGAAATCCGTAGGCACATGAACCTCATTACTCGAAGACAAAGCAAACCACTCTCATGTGCTGACAAGTAAGAGCTTAGGCAAATCTTTAAGATAATGGCAACTAGGCCATCGTACTGAATGGGACTCCCACACCAAACTATGTGAGGTCTAAGTAGGACTTGATACCAAGGTGATCCCCTAAATGTTGGCAGGGCCAACACCATCAACACAACCCTGAGAATTTTTTTGTATAGATTTTATTATAACCTTTCCCTCCATCCAATAGATACTGCAAAGCCTTCTGAAGAGAGAGTTTATTCTAGTCTATAACCTGATCCACAGTCAGAGAAAAGGGCTAGGGATGTCACAAGCTAAAATAAATTATCTTTTCCATTGGCACAATGATGTATTGATATTCTCAGTTGAAATGGATCCTATTAGCTGCATGTTGGACAGACACTAGAAAATTGAAAATAGATATCGGTTATGGCATCCAAATTGCCTACATACCATCCAACTTTCCCATGTCATACAATAATTTCTAACAACAACCACTAAAGTTTCTCTCCAATTTCTAAAAACCCCACCCATGTTGGGAAGATCACAGTGTAAAATCAAATGTTCCTATCGTTTTTTTAAAGGTTCATATGCATTTTAAACAACGAAAAATTCAATATTGAGATATAATAATTGAGATCTGGATCATTGTGATAAAGAAAACATCACATTAGCTCTTATGGAGCACACTTTCTTGATTTTCAAGATAAAATGGTTTGAATGTTGTTGAATGATCTATACATTAATTTCAACTTCATGACATAGGTTAGATTTACTTAAACAAAATTCGTTGGATTAAAACAAGAACATGGTAGATAGAAGGGGATTAGCGGCAAAGAGCAATGTGATCTTTTGAATAGTTTCAAGGATCATGATGGAAATAATACAAAGAAGGGTCAACATTCAAAAGAGAAGCACATGAAATTTTGTCAAGAAGAGGTGTAGTGGATGCTATTCTTGGGTTAAATTTCCAAATTGGAGGTATGTGCATTTTTATCTAAAGGTAGATCTTAATTCACATAGAAGTTAAAAGTTTAATTACAAAATTGTTATAACCCTATGTAGACACATGTTTCAAACTATAAAAAATTGCTTTGTACTAATTAATGTTGTCTATAGTGATCAAGAAGAAATATCTAGGAATTGTACCAAAAAACTCTAATTTTGAAGGTAGCAAATAACGATCCATTTCTTTATTTAAGAGGCATTTATGTTGGCATAATCGCACAAGGTCTTTACCTTCAACATAGTTATTTCGTAAGATTTCATTGTACCATGGTCCTTGCATTTTGTTGATATTTTTCTAGTTTTCAACAAATGTCAAATAAGCATTAATTAGTGCTATACATTATTGCCTTACTAAATTTCCTTTACAACATTTGGTAATTAATAATTAAACTAGTCTAGATGTATCTTAATCCTTAACCTCCAAATAAAATCACATCTTTGAAATACCAATCTCTTTTTAATGTGAAAATAAATTTAATCTATCTTGACGCTTAAGAAATGTGACTACTTTAATTAATAATTAAATCATAAAAACTCCATTCCAATGCAAGACAGGATTATCACGTCCTAATCTTTGTGAATGCATTTTTACACAGAACGTTTCACGACTTCTCGGTGTTAAAACACGTGCCAAATTTTGTTATTACATCTCTAAACTGAATTTTCACAGGTTTTCAACGTATCCAACTGCGTACATGTTCTTGGCCAGCAGAAGCACGACAAAACAAAGCTGTGCGCCGTTCACGCAATATGGAGATGGAGTGTGAATTGTATGTATTTTATTTCCAACGGGCATGATAATTATGAGTCAAGTCAAAGCACACTATAATGAGTCGGCTAAGCAATTAATGGGTTACTTTTTATGGCTTACTTTTTCTTTATCTTTATAGGAATTTGGTTAACAAACAAATTTTTTACCTGTAAATTGAAGTGAGGCACAAAATGCAACGGAATTACCCAGTTTGATTGCGAGCTAAACTTGTACCGTTTATATCTGTAACATATTCAATACTCCCATTACTTTTACAGACAATTATTTGAACCTACATCCTACTATTTCCAACATATTTTCCAGGTCGATCCAGCTCTAATGACCTCTGCCTTCTTTCACGTTTCGTGCTTCGCTCTACGTTATCGACGATTACCAACGAACTGAATTTAATGTATTAAAGATTCCCTATATCGTCTGCCATTGTTATATATTAGGCTTCCAGCCCGTCAGGTTCAAGGGGCAAGAATTTGATCTCTGCGTTTGCCTTATAATACATTGGAAGCTCTCGTAATTGATCATTATTTTCGCCCCGGATCTACTGCTCTATCTTGAGTAGTAATGGATCGCTGCCACAGTAACGTGTTATTGCTTTTACACGCATTAATTCTGATGGCAACCGTGCTGCCCATACCTTGTCACTGCAGCTGCAGCTTTCCGGCGATATTTAACTTCGGGGACTCGACCTCTGATACCGGTGCCCTTCACTTTGCTTTCCCGTATAATGAGGCAGCAGAGAATCCTCCCTATGGAGAAACCTACTTCGGTACACCTGTATATCGCTACAGTGATGGACGTCTCTCTATTGATTTCTTCGGTATGTTGTTGGTTACATATTTCATTTTCTTTGTATACATGATAAATAAATAAGAATATTTCTGTCAATTTGTAGGTTAATATTGATAATGTTGTTTGATTTTGATACAGCAACTGCCCTGGGATTCCCGTTTCTGAGTCCGTACTTGCAGAGTGTGGGCTCTAACTATGGGAATGGAGCCAACTTTGCAGCCTCCGGTGCAACTGCAAATAACACCAATTCCTTCATTGCTCCAATTTCTCTTGCTGTTCAGATCAATCAGTTCAAGATCTTCAAACAGCAGGTCTTGGCGACCATCAATGCAACCGGTAATTAAGGCATCCTTCATGGCTAAGTTGTTATGACATTAAGAAACTCTAGGTATATAAAGATGTGACCTGAACATTTGGTGGGTATAATTTTTGTTTTGTCCGTGCAGGTGCTCAAAGCTATCTTCCAAGTGCAGATGCATTCGAGAAGGGAATTTACATGATAGAAATCGGAGGCAATGACTTCAGTTATGCGTACAAGAACCTGAAATTGAACCCAAGCCAGCTCCCACAGAGCATTCTTCCCAACGTCGCCAGGTCTATTTCAAATGCCGTGCAGGTATTATCTATCACAATTTCGGCGTACATTTACTTCACGTAGCGATCCATCTTCACATTAATTTTAGTTTTAGATCTAGTAACTAGTAATTCTCATATTCTTATTTTAACTCATATAAGTATCCATGGTGTTTCTGCGATGGATCCAGGAGCTATACAATGAAGGGGCGAGAACAATTTTAGTAAAGAACGTTGGTCCTCAAGGCTGCCAGCCCTTCTGGCTCTCTCTTGCCCCGAATGATTTTGACAAGAACAACTGCTCTATTTCCTACAACGGTGCAGTCCAATACTACAACAATCTGCTCAGACAAAGCCTTTCGAACCTGCGAACGCAGCTCAACGGCGCAAACATAATCTATGTTAATAATTACGACATGGTCTTTGACTTAATGTCTAACCCTTCCAATTATGGTGAGCACTACAAATTTTATGAATTAACAATTTCGATGAGTATGAGACAAACTATTTGAATGGTTATCATTTCTGACAGAGCACATCCTTAAACCGGTTTTATATGTTCAGTTTTAGCTGTTGCATTTGCATTATTGGACCGACTAACCGCAGACTCAATCGTTTATTCTGTAGTTGAGCCATCCTGTGGCCCGAATCTAGAATATTACACTTACTGTCAAATCAAATCAATTGTAAGATCTCCCTAACGCTAATATTAATGGCTGCAGGGTTCAAAGAAACCATTAGAGCGTGTTGTGGAGTGGGAGGAAATTATAACTACGATGCCAATATTTGGTGCGGAACCACCGTGACTATCAATGGGACCACTGTGGAGGCCAAAGCCTGCACTGATCCGGCGTCGTATATCATTTGGGATGGAGTTCACTGGACGGAACATACCAACAGACTCCTTACCCAAGCGATTCTCGGAGGCAAATACTTGGAACCTGCATTCTCCATTGCAAGTCAATGTGATCTCCAACCATTTTGATAACCTTCCAATTGATTAGTTTTAATAATGGAAGCGCAAAGCCGAATTCGAAAATAAAATGATAAGGTGAAGTTTGTAGTTTCACAATATCCTAAGGCTTTCTTCTTTCGTTGAAAACAAGGCGGCTGCGAGGTGCTCATTGAGTTTGTTTACTCTCTTTCAGTGGCAGGGCAGTAATTTGTCACTCAAACTGTTATGACGAAAGTTTCCAAAAAAACAGAGTACTCTTTACTGGAGTTAAATAAGTGGAAATGGTAGCAATTGAGTTCCTGGAACCTTTTCCAGAGCCAGCTATAAATTTCAACTACACCCATTTTACTTTCAGTATTTCTCAACAGACTTTGGCATGCGCTATTTTATCCTTGATTATTTCTAAGCAAACTTTATATCTAAGAAAAAGTAAATTGATGTAGTAATATAAATATAATTGTTACTAAATTCACATAAACATTAACCTGTATAAATCATCAAAATACCCCCTTTATAATTCATTTTACCTTTTCAAAAATTAAAAGATAAGATGGTTAACATGATTATGTAAGGTGGGTTGAGTGTGTATATGGGACTTCCAATATGCTCGAGCGATGTGGAAGACCACTCAATATAAAGATGATGTCTAATACAGTATTACTTTGAAGAGGTACTAATAGAGATTACAAGGGTGTCTAATTAGGTGGCATTTTATAAGTTTTCTTTTCTGTTTTCTTTTATTATTTTTTTTAATAACAAGTATATTGATGGAATATATTCCTATGTTATTTAATGATTTCTAAACATATTTTTGTCTTAAAAATATTTTTAAAATTTGAGTGTTTTATTAGAGGAATGTGCTCAATATTATTTATGGTGTTTTATGTTGATACAAAATATTTATAGAAGATAGACAATATAGTTGTGTAAAATGATAAAGATAAAGAGCAATATAGTTGTAGAACAACAATAAATAAAAACAAAATTGAGAATTAATAATTGTAAGAAAACCATTACTTATATTGAAAACTAGATGAAACAGTGGCTTGCTTCTTTGAGGAGAAAATCTCCAACATGAGTAGAGCTTCAAATGAAATCATATTCATTTAACAAAAAGCAACATACCTTCTACTACAAACGATACTTTGTAGTTAACAAAATATCTTTAACCATGTAAGGACCCTCCATTAATGAGGCTTCAACCAATAATTAATCGACCTTCTCAAAAAGGGTCCACTTACATTTATTGATGTCACTCTTTAATACCTCATGGGCCCTATTTAATAGATATGTCCTTTAAAACATTAAATATAAAAGTATTCCACTCACTAAGAGGGTTGGGAGGGACTTTAATGAAAATCATTGGTGTTAACATTGATAAACGCTAAGGTGATTAACAAATTTGAGTCTAAGAAACTCCTTTCTCACTTTCAATTAGAGTTCATTCATTGTAGAAAGGAACTTTCACGCCCTTATTCTCTATATATGGCTGCAATTTCCTTCTAAATCTATGCTACAAAAATATGGTATAACTTAACAAAGCTCTCCTAAAAGCCACTTTTCTTTCCCAACGACAACAATGGATACATGCACCAATGAAAAAGGATAGTGAGCTTACAACATATGATCCCTATCTATAGAATGAAGTACAATTTTAAAATCTCTATTTATCAAAAATGTACTATTAGAACAAAGATATCAATGATGATAGTGACAAGGTCCATATTATGTTTACTAACAAACATATACCACATCAAACTACTAAAACATGTACATCTCACTAGCATGAGAAATAAATGGCATTTTTCTTCATATCATATATATTAATGAATAATTCTTAAAATAACCATTATGACCATATATCATACTCAGCTCACGTATTCA
The DNA here is from genome assembly GCA_000404065.3 of Pinus taeda. Lineage (NCBI taxonomy): Eukaryota > Viridiplantae > Streptophyta > Pinopsida > Pinales > Pinaceae > Pinus > Pinus taeda. The sequence goes on along the minus strand of APFE030287265.1, from coordinate 130,188 downwards.
GTTGAAAACATTTGATACTCTTACCAAAAATGGTTCAAATGGTAGATTTCAATGTTCAACAAATTGGTGACGAAGTTTACATTTTTATTTTATGATTTTAGATTAATTACTTTTAAAAATAGATCATTAAAATTACCATCTTATTTAAAATAAGCTTGTAAGTTAACAAATTACAATTAAAAATATGATATTAATAAATTATTAATATGAAGATATAGAATTCAATATTTAAATTAATATATTATTAAAATGAAGATATAGAATTCAATATTTAAATTAATAATTATTAATTGAAGATCTTGAATTCAATATTTAAAAAAGTGGGTGAAGGAATTTACATTTTAATATTATAATTTAAATTTAATTAATTTTCAAATTAGTCATCAACATCAATTAACCTATCTTAAAGTTTGTGTATTAACAAAATAGAAAAATATATTTATATAAATAAATAAAAAATATAAAGTATTATCCTTAAATTGTGGGAATTCATATGAATTTATGATGAAAGTTTTCATTAAAAATTAAAATTTAAATGAAATATTTAATTGTATAATATATTAACTTATATTTCTTAATTTGAGATAGAGATGGTAAATTTTAGTATTTTTAAATGTTAAATAAAATCAACACTCTAAATGTTATTTAAAATATTTAAATTTAATAACATATACAGTTTAAATTTATAATTATAAAAACTCTTCATAATTTTATATAATTTTTTTTCAAATATATCAAGAAAAAGAAAACGGAAGCTCAATTAGACTAAATTATTAATTTCTTTTTAAAATATAATATCTAGAAAACCAATTCATCTTTAAAATTTCTAAGTTGGAAAAGTATGTTGTATCTTTAAAATTTCTGAGTTGGAAAAGTATTTTGTTGTAATTATGTTAAAAAATAGAAAAACAAAAACAAAATATTTTTTAAAATAATTCTAATTTTTATTAAAACAACCAAAAGAAAAAAACAAATAAACTGGATAAAATTATAAATTATTACCTAGACATTTAGAATGGAGAATTAGACGAACTCCTTGGTGAGAGAATTTAAGGTTTAAATATTAAAATTTAAAACGAAACAATCTAATGATACTCCATTGTATCTTTTTATATTGAGTTTCAAATTGGAAAAATTTAAAATGAGATTTTTCATATTTTTAAATATAGATATACAATTCTTTATATATATAAATAAATCACTTAAAACAAAGTCATTAATTACTTTTCAAAACATAGCTTCAAAATCATTAATTTACTTTCAATGTTAATGTATGGAAAAAAATTGATGTTTTATGCTCTATTTTTATTAAAATAGAAATATTAAAATATTAATATAAATTGGTATTTAATTCTTAAAAGTGGAATTATTTGATAGTTAATTTTTTATTTTATTTTTTAATTAGAGGAATTGACAACTAGGTGGGTTTTATGTTTCTGTTTGTGCAATTTATCTTTTACTCACATAAGTATCACCAACTAAGCTACAATATCTTTATGTTGGACACCTAATCCTCTATGGGTTAGTGTGGAAGTGGAATAGACTAAGGAAGTCCAAAAGATCTTGGGATGTGGAACCCAAAAGTCAAACCACGTACTACAAATGTATATGTTTTGTTAATTAAAAATGTACTCTAATGTTTTATATTTCATATTCTATTGCTACCGTGTGTGTGTTTAACATGGTATCAGAGCAAGTGTATTCCTGCCCTTCATAATTACTTTGAGGCATTTGTTTTATTTCCTTTATGTGCAGGTCATTTCTGCTATCACTTATGCATTTCATGAATATTTTCTCAGCGAAATTCTAGTTGAAACCTCTGTCATTTCTCCAACCCTATTTTTAGTGTTCCTACTTTTGTAACTCCCTTTTCTGCCTATTTGCCTATTCTGCCTATGTTCTACTCATATTGCAAAAATGACATCACTGACATGGTACTTTGGTGTGATGAGTGCATATTTGGTGATACTGCTCCTATTATTTCAAAAACTGCCCTCTCCAATTATTTCGAAAAGCATTGAAGACTGGATTGTCTTACTATTCTCCGGTCGTTCAAAACTGGACTATTGCATTCCCATACACAGCGTTTTGCTATGTCTTACCTGGTAGAAACATTCCATTGCTATCTCTATTTGCAGCACATTCCCTTCCCCATAATGTTTCCATATGAAATCTTTTTGAACATTGCCATACGCTGCATACACTCTCTCGCATCCACGATGTATGCAAGATCAAAATTAACTGGTCTTCTCAGCTGGAGTAGAAGTTGGCTTTGCAAGTCTTGCACCAAACGTGTTCAGGTTGGTTCCACAGGCGCGAAGATGAAATCACACACTATTTGTGGTAAATGAACACTACGATTCATTAGTAAAACAATATCTGACTTTGACCAAAAAAACGTTGTGCCTCTTGGTACATTGTCCATCACTTCTGCTCATTTATTCCTTTATTTATTCATTCACATCCCAAGTTCGTTGTCTACCTTGTAAGGGTTGCTAGAAATATACGAATTACAGAGTTGCCACTGATTCTAATAAAGGTTCCTCTGGTGGTATCATAAATTTAGGCATTAAGGGTGCACCCCAATTGGGAAGAGGATCTAATTTGGTTCAAGGATTGGGTGGCGTTCTTGATGTATCTTGGTCTCAGTTCCCACAATTCACTGGTGGTATCTTATTTGACTATTTTGTTATTTTAGTAGCTCTAAATGGATCCAAATAGCTATGCAACATCCAGTTATGCAATCCCACATATGGACTGTCCCATCCTCTAAACTTGTGATAACATAGTTTTGTGATGAGCGTGCAATAATACAATGAAAGTAATATGAATGTTTTGAATGGTTAAGGTTGTGACTGGTGCTGTGATATATATGGTGTGGTAAGCTCGGAACAATTTGCATTATACACACAACGATTGAAGCATTGAAGAGACGTGTATGCTCAAATGTATTGATTGAATGTTGTGCATGAATATTAATTTGGGTGTTGGAGAAAAGCTAGTTGAATAGTGCATTAAATTCCATGTTTATTGTCTTTTTCATGACCGAGTTAAATCCCGTGTTGCAAAAAAATAAGAAATTTGACCTGGCTAAAGTATAAACATATGCGTTGGCCTTTTATGATGCAATGGTCATGATTCCTTACTATAATTTTTTGAACATTGTGTAATTTGATGTGAGACGCTTGGGTGCTTGGATTGTTTATTGAAGTGAAAGAATATGCGCTGGTCATTTTTGTTAAAGAGGATGTGTTGGTTATGTGAAACCCATGAGGACGGGGTGTATATATGATTATTATTTCATTGCTCGCTGCTAGACTGAAGATCAATAGTTTCATTTCATGAAGAGAAGATGATTATTTCCTGTAAGGGCTAACAAGGGTGTCCTCCTAAAAGTGTTAAGTTTCTGCGTGTTTTTTTAGTGTTGCCATTCACTGCAGTATTGCTTATTTTATATGAAGAAATTGATGATATTGTAAGCACTTGTTTTGGAAAAACTTGTAACAAATTTTCACCCCATGGTTTTGAGGGTGAGCACTTCATCATCTGCCATTTCAAAATTAGGAAATGTAAGTTGCTTCTTATGTGCTTTCAGCTTTGCAGTTTATGAGATTATGTACAGCTCTTTCTCTGGCGATCTGTTATCCCACAGTTACAGTTGTTCCACATGCTATCATCAATGGTTACAAGAATGTATTAGTAGTCACTATTGAACTTGACTATTCTTTTCCACTGGATGAGAAAGTGGAGTATTTGAAGTATCTAAGCAAGTTTGTAGTTGCTACCACCCCAGTTGTGGCATTGTATTTACAACTCATTATAGTTTTTGTGTTCAGTGTTGAATGAATAATTAAGTTGCTTCCTGGTATGCTTCAAGACATTACAGAAGGCTTAAAGTTTGTATACTTGCAGTATTTTCAACTAACATAATTTTGTGGTGCTTGTGTGTCATGCAAAATAAAAGAAACCTGTAGATTTGGAGGTCGAAGGGATACAAACACAATATGCATATATGTGCATTGATTCCTTGTTGCTTCAACTACTGCATAAGAGTTTGGTAGGTTGTATAAAGGCAATGATTGTTTTGACAATTAAAAGTAGTCTTTTGTGGAGGAATGTTTAGTGAGTTGTATTGTCAGAACATAGTGTTGGTCATGAGTAAAATCTTGTTTTTATGTAATGGATTGTAATTGGTTCTTGTTGGTTGCACAATGATCATTTGTTGCACATTTATAAAGGATATTACTGTGTACTGTGAGTGGGTATTACTTTTCTGCATTGAGTAGTAGTTGTGATCAATTTTTAAGGTGTAATTTTAACATTGAAGAAAAAAATGGTCAGGATCAGTGAAGTATTAGAGTTTCTCAAAACTATGATATTGTATACTACTCATGATACATTAAAAGTCAGCAAAGTTTCTCTCACAAACATTCAGGTTTGTCTACAAAATGCACAAGATAAAATTGATTTTTTGCAGCTCAAATCTCAGCTATAGAAAGAAGAATTAAAATAGAGGAGTCATCATTCTGAACCTGTTTATGTTCAAAAGATTGGAACAGACTCCCATAAAGCAGCAGTTGCACATGCAGATGCAGATGTTTAGCTTGCACTTCCCAAGCCCATCATCAGAGCTTGGGAAGAGCTTGTCCATAACAAGGATAGAATTGGTCTTGGATATGACAAGGACTTGTCCTTTCATATTTCAGAATACTCCAAATCAATCCAATTTCAAATTGCTGGATTCATTCATGACAGTTCTCCTGCTCCTCATGATAGTTCACCTCTAGTTGTTCCAAATTCTACCCCTCTTCCACTGCAACCACAACATATTGTGAAATTCTACCATTGTGACCGAGTTGGCCATCTAAAAGATCACTATTTTGAGCTTCATCCATGTAAGAACTATCATAAAACCAATCATTCTTCAAATAGATGCTTCAAGAACAAACCTCCTGTAAGAAAAAAGATTCATCTTGCATGGATCGCTTCTTGGCAATGGGCATCAATAGCCAAGAAGATATTTTAGTCACATGTCAGAACTTGTTCAAGAGTATTGAATAGTCTTGCAGTTGAGTTTTCTGCATCATCTCACCTTGTATCTGACAAGGTGGGCAAATGATGGTCATCTACAAGCTTCAAAGCCACATCAAGCGAGCCTGAGCCACAACCTACCATACCAGATTTAGAGTTGTATCTAGAGACAAAGATGCCCCTGAGCATGCCTTCAATTGGGAATCTGGGACACTTCCTCTAGCAGAAGACTTCGACTTCTTTCTAGTTTCAGAAGAATTCCAGGAATAGAATTGGGGACACTTCATCTAGCAGAAGACTTCATCTTCTTACCAGTTTTGGAAGAGTTCCAGGAATTGCATTAGGCATTCCAGAGTTGTTGGTCATCCTTAAACCATCAGAAGATGAGATTTCCCTTTTCAGGTTGAAGTTCTCCCTTTTATGTGGGGTGAGACCTCCCTTTCATGGTTGAAGGTTTCCCCCTTCAAAAAATAAAGAGCACTTCCTCTAGCAAAAAAATTGAGCTTCGTGCCAGACTTGGAAGAGTTCCAAGAACTGCACTAAGCGTTCCAGTGTTGGTGGTCATCCTTGAACCATCACCCTTTATACCAACATTTCAGAGAGCACATTTAGCCTAGTGTTTCCATGCATTTTTTGCACATTTTGTATTACAGCTCTCTTCTTGGACTCATACATAACCCTTCAGATTAACGGGGGGAATGCTGGACACCTAATCCTCTATGGGTTAGTGTGGAAGCGGAATAGACTAAGGAAGTCCAAGAGACCTTGGGATGTGAAACCCAAGAGTCACATAATGTACTATAAATGTATATCATTTGTCAATAAAAAATAGTATTGCATGATTTATCATTCATGTCTCTCTTGCTGTCCATGTGTGTTTAACATATGAGAAGGAAATGTTGGCAATAGTACATGCACTTAAAAAATGGCGACCTTACCAAATGGGAAGACTCTTCAAGGATGAGGATGTGGAAGCATTATTTTGTGCTATTTCTATTATCCAACCAGATTGGATAAACAAAGCAAAGGATGAATAGAATAAGGATGAAGAAGTATGGCCACTTATTCAAAATTTGTAAAAGATCCCAATTCAAATAATATTGCTAGAAATTTAAGAGGAAGGAAAAATCATATTGGAACCTAGAGCAGTCACAGAAACAAGAACCCAACATCTACAAAATCGATCAATTTTAGAGTATCTCATCAAGTGGAAGAACATACTCGCTAAAGATTCCACATGGGAGGACAATAATTTTATACAGAAGCATCAAGAACTACTCAAGTGTTGAGGACAACACTTTTTCAAGGAGAGGGGCATGTTAGGACCCTATACTACTAGTGTAACCCCTTATTGTTATTCTTACAACCCACTTTTTATATTGATGTACCCATGTAGTGCCCATATTGTTACTATTGTGCCCCATAGAAGCCCACTATTGTTATTATTGTGCCATTACATTGTTATTGTTATGTCGACACTGATTATGTTATGACCCCTTAGAATCCTATATATAGAAAGGAGGTCTTTTCATTTGTATCACCCATGAATTGTTCATTTGTGTAATGTAAAGGAGGTTTATCCCTCGAACAGGCTGAATTTTAAGGCATTGATCTATCTTTTCTATCTTTTTCTTGAGCTAGTTTCATAACACAACTACACCCTAAAATCCAATGTTTTGGGGGACATTCCATGTTTGATATTTTTGTTCATTACCCCACAGCATTATAAAAAAGTAAAAATAGCCACCTCACAAGGTCATTAAATCCCATAACATTGTATGTATTGGAAAGTGGGAGATCATTTTATGGCCATTCAAGAGTATGGGGAGTATAGAAAGGGGTATCTAATAAAAAGAGGAGTTTTTTTAATTGGAGGGGGGTTTGGCAAAAGGGTTTGTTAGTGATTCATTGATATCTAGTGAAATTGGAAGTATTATTTATCCAACAAATGCACGTGCTATAGATCTAGTCCATTGGGTGAAGACCCTATGTTACTTCCATAAGTCTTGGAGTCCACTCTCTAATCAAGATGCATAGGATGTTAAATTCTTCTAGATCATAGTCAAGTTGTATGTTCCTATTCATAACATCAATATGAAGACTTGTCAAGGTCTACTTGTAATCAACATTGTCTTTAGAAATCTTAAAAATACTACAACTTTTTATATATTGTTTAAATCATGCATGGTCAGTGTCGTCTACACAGTTTCATCTTAAAGGACATGCTCATATGTGTTTGACATGCATGATTGTAATAATCATTAAGTGGGTCATTGTCAAAACCCATAGTTATAGAATAATGTTGTCTTGCAACAAACACAAAGAAGCATGGTCAAGAATGGTTGGTATTTCCCTTGAGTAATGAACATGGCAAGTTGAAACTTCAACTTGTTCAGGTGGGGTCACCTTATCTTGATATTGTAAGTTAACAGAATGATACTTCCTATTTGTACATATCTTCGGAAATCCACTTTGGTATTAGAGATTCACTAATGTTAGTAATATTATTGAACAAAAACAAAGGAAACCCAATTTTCCCAATGAAGAAGATATAAACAACACCATGAAAGACAAGAGAGGTGCAAGCACATTGAAAAAAAGAAACTACAAATCAAGTGCACCAAAGGGAGATAACCTAAACATAATATAAATCAAACCAAAAACAAGAGAACTCACCAAGGTATAATGATCGTATGTGAAAATACAAATAAGACATGTATTTATGTATTTATATACATCTATTTATTGTATACAACTATTACATGGATCTATGCATTTATGGGTAACTCTACGCTTATGGCTTATTGGTTATGTTTGGTGGAAAGTCTTATATTCATCTTTTTGCATATAATGGGGACTTCTTGCTTATTTTCCCATTACAAGGGCATATGTTTTTTTTTTCCTCTTTGGGCTATGAACCTGGATTATGTTGATATGCACTCTTGGAGGTGTGTTGATATACACTATTGGACTATTTTGTTGGTTGGATGACAATGAGCCTTGTCTAGAAGTATGTGTTATTATGATACAATCATTTCTTACAGAATCGAAGGCGGTGATGATATATTCTCTTGGAGGTATATTTTCGTTTTCTTTGATGGTGTTGAGTCTTGTCCTGATTTATCTATTTTCTTTGCTTTGATGGATATCGGGCCTTTGATTTTTATGACGCGCTCGATGGCCTTTTATCTCTTTGTACTAGAGCATTCCGAGCATAGAAGAGAGGCAATTGTGGGCTTTGTTTGGATTTTACTATTTGTATCTATTGTGAAAATGGATCAATTTATTATGCCTTAATGAATTGGAATGAACATTTTTCTTAGTAGTTTTATTTTAATTTTTAAGATATTTATTTAAACAATTCAAAGTACGATGCGTTTGTTTTACGAAGATTTACTCTAGTTGTGCCAAGAATCAATCTATCTCAAGTCCAAAACAATATTCTTAGTACACTGCTCAATCCTGAATTCCCCTCTTCTTATTCTAGCTTTCATGTTGACACTCCACCTCCTTCCACAAATTTAAACTATGAGGTAAAAGGTAGCTGTTTCATATAGGGGCATTTAGGTTTGATAAAAAAAGTGTGATACACTGTTGTAATTTTCTCTACAAGTGTGATGGCAAGTGTGCCCTGAATGTTTGAAATTTCATGGTTAATGTAGTATAAGCTAAATGCAAATTTACAATCTTCTATACAAGATGAGGAAATGTATACACAATAGACAAGACCACAAAGCAAGACATGTTCACCAATTTCACAATTGCTATCAAATATCTCTCAGTGTTGGAGCTGTTTTCTCAATAGACTTGTTTTTACTTCTCTTTAAGTGGTGAAAGCCAGCCCTGTTGCATATAGGATCATTTAAATCTAACAAGAAAAGTTTGATACTCTGTTATAATTTTCTCTACAAATGTGATGGCAAGTGTGCCTTGAATGTTGACAATTTCATGGTTAATGTAGTATAAGAAAAATGCAAAATTACTTTCTTCTATACAAAATCAAGAATGCTATTTCCAGTAGCCAACACCAAAGAGAAAGACATGTTTGCCAATTCAAACATTGCTACCAAATCTCTCTCAGTGTTGGAGTTATTTTCTCAAAAGCCTTGTATTTTACTTCTCTTGAAGTGATGAAAGCCATCACTCCATATAGTTTTTACTATTTGCATGAAAAAAAGTGACCAAATTCCTATTAGCTACTAAAATATAAATGAGTTCCTTTTAAGACATTCAGAAATACAATGAAAACTTAGTAGATCAAACAATGTTTAATAGGTCAAGAACCCACAAAGAAAAATACATACTCAAAGAGTATGAAATCAAATCAACATAAAATGGTTAATGACATCCATATAAAACCCTCATCAATATGGAAATAGGACTTGTACAAAAACTAGGTCCATTATAGTAAAACCTTAAGATTCTTTATGTTGGAAAGAAGAGTACCTAATGAAAAGCTAAAATCGAACAACGCACTCTCAAGAGAAAAAATATTCATGCATTAATGATAAATGATCTCTCAATTCAGTTTGAACTCTCATCAGCTAGCAATGGAAACAAGGAGATAGAAAGATATAAATAAAGAAAAGTCTATGATTCCTTTTGAGGTAAGGAGAGGTTGATGATCAAGGAAATGTGATGTTGTGATGTATTGTATATTAGGAAGCATGAAAAAATAATAAAGGGTGAATATTTGAATAGTTTATATAACAAATTGATTTTTTCATCTAAACAAGTAGTTATATAAAATATTTTTTACAACTTTAAAAGATGAGGATTGGAAGTAAACAAGGAAAAAAACAATAGAACCTGAAGATCTAAATGGTTTAAAGTTTATATAGCTTGATCAATTTTTCCTCTATGAAAATAAGGAACTATATGAAAAATGTTTTAGAAGTGCGCATTTACAACACACAGAGAGTAAGTTGAGACAACATGTTGTATCAGTTGCAACACCCTCCAAAATTTTGGCCTGCATACAATTTTGGATCCTCCTTTGAGAGTTTTACTTGATGACTACACTCACTCAGGTTCACTTTGTGAGTTCATGTGAATCCTCGCACCCACCTTGCTTGATTATTCCATCAACACCTTTTGCATGTTTATGTCACTGTGATTCTTGCGACCATGTTCTGGTCATACTCAAGGTCTTCACCTCATGTGTACGTTTTTTTTTCTATGTAAAAATTTGTCGTGCTCACGCACATATTCATATACACTGTCACGCAAGCATCATCGCGGTTGACCAATGATCAATCACAAGTGTCACGCTTGTCGCTCACAACATCGTTTAGTCATGTTGAGCATGTGTGACTGGATGGTTTGAGTCATCCTATCATGAAGCCATGTAAGTTTGTGTTTGCATGATCATGTATGAAAATTTTCACTCGATCACACACTTAGTCATTCATTTTGTTGAAGTTCTGATGACCAAATTCCCATTTAATAGCCAAACCTTCACCTTGCCATCGACACGATTGACTGTCACCCAGAACAACACAAAAGCACAAAGAAAGCCATTTCAAACTACGCTGCCCGCAAGCCGATCAATCAACCTTCATGTTGTTCCACCATAGAGCTTGAACTAGTAGTAACCTCAGGGTTTACTCCCATCAAAAGTTGTGTAGAGGCTCAACAACTTTCCTACTCTGCTAACTGATAAAATTGCATGGATAGGCTAGATAGACACCCAGTGCCCATCCTTGTCTCCCTCAAAAAATTGCATAGTTTTTCCAGCCAGCCCTTAAGTTAGTTAACTGGTTGGTCACCGGGTCCTAGTAGCCGACTACCTATTCCTTCCAGGAATTATGCAATTTTTTTTGGCAAGCTCTAGCAACTGAATGCTAATTCCCTTCAGGAATTGCACAAATTTTGGTGCCAAGCTATTGGCAGCTGAATGCCAGTTCCCTTCAGGAATTGCATAGCTTTTTCTACCAGTGTCCCAGTAGCTAGCTGCTAGTTCACTCTAGGAATTATGTAGTTTTGGTTGCTAGGCTCCTGCTGCTTGCTCCTTCCAGAAATTGCATAGATTTTTCCTGCCCAACCTTCCTGCAGCCCGAATTTCTCCTCTCAAAAACTTCATATTTTTCTTCTCTAACTAAACCACACCTTTTGGATAGTCGTTGTCAATCTAGATTACCCATATCCATCATCCAGTGACTAATGCACATTTTTCACTAGCGATTCCCATAGCCTCCATCCCAACTCACAACCTTGTCTCCTCTCCTGGTCACCTCCATTCGAAAAGATCATGCATCATGGTATACTAGGATGTTTATGGATTTGATGTCGTCTTGTCATGAGAGACTATATATACAAGTGCACAACCAAATATGGCATGATGATGGATGGGATGAAAAAAGAGAGTACATGCAAAAGGACATGTTCACAAATGGATGAACAAATGACTCAAGCAAAGAGATGTGCTCGCAAATGAACGATCATGCGAAGATGTGTTCATAGACGGACAGATGAGAAAACATGCAAGATGTGTTCATGGATGAACAGACGGATGAACATGCACTTTTTAGGAATGGATGAACCTGCCAAGCTTACCAACATATAATCAAGGAGCAACATGTGAATGCAACATCAAGTGAACCCAATGACCATCAAAGACTCCGTGCACTTTTCCATGCGGAAGTGAAGCTGTGACACAACATGAGGACATCCATCACCCAACAACACTGTTGTTGGACATGCACACCAGTAGCAATACAAATGTACCAATGGTGTCATGTCGAGTCTTGTCATGAGTCATGTCATCCACATCTCTATTGTGGGCCATACTGTCAATCAATGTAATGTAACATGGAAGTCCAAGAGACCCACTTGTTGTATGAAGAGTCATGTAAAGTCGAAATGTCATGGAAGTCACATAGTCACAAGGGTAGTCGAACAACCACAAGGGTCAATTTCACCCTTGGCTATAAATACCCCCTCATTTGTACATGCACAAAACGTTTTCACCTCGACTCCTCCCACATAGCCTTGAGAGTTTGTAATATTTGCTTTGAGGAGAAAGTAGTGGCTCGGGTATAAGAGGTGGAGAGGAAGGCATCAGAGGAGGCAGAGGCAGAGATGAAACAACACACTGAAAACCGAAACCATCAAATTCTAAAGGAGAGGAGGAGGATGAATAAGAAGAAGAGATGGTTGACCAAAATTTGGAATGGATGACTCAAGGACCATTGACTCTCTCAGTTGTTTTGCACGAGATGCATAAGTGAGAAGAGAGAATGAATACCAAGTTCAAACCTGACATCACGGTGAAGGAAGAAGACCATTTGGACAAGTTCTACCTACAACTGCAAACCCTTGAGGAACAACATGACGACATAGCACGTATATTGTCTCCATGTACCTTAGACGGTTACGCAGCTGCATGGTATCACATCCTTCCACCAAACTCCATACATAACTGGGGTGCATTCACACGCATGTTCATTGAAAAGTTCGTTGATAATAAGACCCTAGCTATGTTACTTTAGGAATTGGGAAGCCTGAAGATGAAGGGGAAAGAAAATGTAAAAGACTTCAATCATAGGTTCACATGCATATTGAACAAATTTTCATTGGAAACCAAAACTGATGACTCTATCACTATTGATTACTACACGTCCACACTACCAACTAGCATTGCGCAATTCATCAAGAGAACTGTGAAACCATCTCTATTGGAAAACTACGAAGAGGCTGTTGTTATTGAGAAAGACTTGCATGTGATTGGAGTCATTAAGGATGATGAAACAACAAAGGACTCTAAATACACGAGCAGAAAGTCCCAGGTGATGGCGAGCAAAGGAAGAGACAAGGAAGAAAATGATATTGAAACCCTCACTTTCCTGTTCAAGAACTTGACAACAGAAGTATCTAAGCTTAAACAATAGAAAATGGAAACATCTGCAAGAAACCATCCACCCAAACAAAGATAAGGAAGAAAGTCATGAGGGAGCAATTGGTTCACTCCAAAAATTACGTAGAGCTCTGTGTTCCACCTTGAATAGTGCACAAATTCTGAGTTCTGTTCATTCCATGAAGAACATCACCCCGAGAACTCTTATTCAGATTGGAAGCGAGTCGTAAGATCTATATGTAGTCATACATTTTACGCAGAAAATAATATGCGGGAGAAACTAGAAAACCTGGATAATGAAAAAGGTATTGCACATGATGAAGCATCAAGTTATGGCCATGTGGTGAATGCGTATCAGTGCTCACAAGCAATGCTAAAGACAAACACTGAGAAGCAACCCTTAAAGAAAACTGGTCGTTATAATATTAGGAGTAAAGGGGATCCCCTTACACTTAAGGAAGCACAAGAGAAAATGACACTGTTATTGAGGAATGTTGATCCACCAACTGCCCCAAAGTTGAAAACACATAACAAGTTCGGGAAGATAGTGGTAGACAAGAGTACGTCCATGAGCAGAAATTGCAGAATACACTACCAGATAACACAAACATTAGTTCTACCCCTAATACCTGAGTGAGTCTACCAACTTTGGACTACAACATTGTAGATGATATGAAGAAAACTCAAGTGAACATTAGTTTGTTCGAGTTAGCCAAGATTCAAAGTCATCAAGACATCCTGCTACGCACATTGGGATAGATAGCAACATATAATGCAACCTCCACTAGCAAGGGAGCAAGCACACCTTCCGAATCACTTTCCACCGTGCTTAACACACTTCAGATGGAATAAGAAAACATAGGTTTCCCTCCATTCTTGCTATCATTTGAAGTTTTTAACTGCAATGTTCACAACTACTTGGTTGATTCTAGCGTGACAACCAATATCATGCCACTCTCCATTGCTAAAAATATCAATGCAAAATGGAGTGAGACATCTGCACGAATCATCCAACTTGATTAGACATTAGTACGAGCCATTGGTGAACTTCAAGACATGATCATCTCACTATCTCATGATGGTCGAGTGCACCAATTCATCAACATTGTCCTTGTGGAAATACCAAAAGCATACGGTCTAGTACTTAGTAGAGACTGGTCCAGGAAGCTGAATGGATACTTTGCTATAGACTGGTCACACATGTGACTTCCGTATAAGGGAAAATGAAATCAAATCTAGGTGGTATCCCAGAGGTATATGAAGCACAATGTCACTCCCCTTAATGGCGATAATGAACCATTGGCCTTTTCAGAACTCATGTTTGGCAACTTCCGTGTGGAAACAACATTGGGGTGTTATCCTACACGGCCAGCTCCAATCCTACCAAACACACAATTAGGGCTCCTTCCTTGCCCAACTGATGGTAATGAAATATGTATAGTACATTGTACTAATAGTAGCAATAGCAGTAGCAATAGCAGTAGAAGTAGTACAAGTGTGTCAAACAGTCCGTGTATAGACAAGTTGTGGACCATGTAATTTGATAGATCAAAGACATAGGATGTCTCAGGAACCGAGAGTGTCTTGATCGACCCATACAATAGGAAGCATATGGTTTCCAGTTACTTGGAGTTTGAGTGCATGAACAATGTTTCCAAATATGAATCACTCATGTTGGGCTTGTAGAAAGCCATCCACCTCAATGTGGTAGATGACTCAAAGATAGTGGTATGGATGGTACACAACACCATTCACTATTTCTCACCACATCTTGAAAGTTACTAGCAAGAGGTATGGTGATTGATCTCTAACTTCTAAGCTTTTAACATCACCATTGTACCACATACACTAATGCAACTGCTAATGCTCTGGAAAACCTATATTAATGAATGTCACTGATTAGGGATACATTTACTATTGAAATTTTATACAAACCATCTATCCTAGATAACATAAATAACTTACATGTGTTTAATGATGATCAACAGATACTACATTTCATGGCCAATGTTGATGTCTTCAAATATGTAGCGATAGATGATGATGAGCACAAGCACTCTGTGCAAGAAGAAGATGGTAACAAGAAATGCCACCTTATCACGAAGGGTGTGGCATCATTGGAAAAGATTTATGACTTGAACGAATGTTTTTAAGGGCCAAGGAACAACAATACCCATAGTTCCACCATGATGCACAAACTAATCAACCTGGGAACAGAATAGGATCCGAAGTTCGTCAATCTTGGTACATGTTGCACACAAGAAGAGTGGCAAGTCTTTGTCCAGTTATTCAAACAATACCAATATATTTTCGTGTGGACGTATGATGATCTAAAAACTTATGACATGTGGATAATCCAACACATCATTCTGATCAAAGAAAGGGATAAGGTGATTAACAAATTTGAGTCTAAGAAACTCCTTTCTCACTTCCAATTAGAGTTCATTCATTGTAGAAAGGAACTTTCACGCCCTTATTCTCTATATATGGCTGCAATTTCCTTCTAAATCTATGCTACAAAAATATGGTATAACTTAGCAAAGCTCTCCTAAAAGCCACTTTTCTTTCCCCACGACAACAATGGATACATGCACCAATGAAAAAGGATAGTGAGCTTACAACATATGATCCCTATCCATAGAATGAAGTACAATTTTAAAATCTCTATTTATCAAAAATGTACTATTAGAACAAAGATATGAATGATGATAGTGACAAGGTCCATATTATGTTTACTAACAAACATATACCACATCAAACTACTAAAACATGTACATCTCACTAGCATGAGAAATAAATAGTATTTTTCTTCATATCATATATATTAATGAATAATTCTTAAAATAACAATTATGACCATATATCATACTCATCTCACGTATTCAGTTGAAAACATTTGATACTCTTACCAAAAATGGATCAAATGGTAGATTTCAATGTTCAACAAATTGGTGAGGAAGTTTACATTTTTATTTTATGATTTTAGATTAATTACTTTTAAAAATAGATCATTAAAATTACCATCTTATTTAAAATAAGCTTGTAAGTTAACAAATTACAATTAAAAATATGATATTAATAAATTATTAATATGAAGATATAGAATTCAATATTTAAATTAATATATTATTAAAATGAAGATATAGAATTCAATATTTAAATTAATAAATTATAATATGAGAGATCTTGAATTCAATTTTTAAAAGTGGGTGAGGATTACATTTTATATTATAATTAATTTAATTAATTCCAAATTGTCAGAAACATCATTAATCTATCTTTAAAGTTTGTGTATTAACAAAATATAAAAATACCCTTTTTTATAAATAAATAAAATCTAATTATTATCCTTAAATTGTGGAATTCAATATGAATAATTGATGAAGTTTTCATTATTAAATTTATTTTAATTGAATATTTAATTGTATATATATATTGATTTTTTCTTAATTTGAATAGAGATGGTAAATTAGTATTTTTTAATGTATAAATAAAATAAACACTCTAAAATGTATTAAAAGATTTAATTTAATAACCATATACATTTAAATCGATAATTATAAAACTCTTCATAATTTTATATAAATTATTTTAAATATAAAAAAGAAAAAGAAAACGGAAGCTCAATTAGACTAAATTATTAATTTCTTTTTAAAATATAATATCTAGAAAACCAATTCATCTTTAAAATTTCTAAGTTGGAAAAGTATGTTGTATCTTTAAAATTTCTGAGTTGGAAAAGTATTTTGTTGTAATTATGTTAAAAAATAGAAAAACAAAAATAATTTTTTTTAAATATTTATATTTATATTAAAAACAAAAGAAAATCAATAAAATGATAAATTAATAAACTATTTTCCTGAGGAATTTAGAAATATTAATGGGAGAATTTAGACGAACTATTGGTGAGAAAATTTAAGTTTAAATATTAAAATTTAAAACGAAACAATCTAATCTAATGATACTCCATTGTATCTTTCTATATTGAGTTTCAAATTCGAAAAATTTAAAATGAGATTTTTCATATTTTTAAATATAGATATACAATTCTTTATATATATAAATATATCACTTAAAACAAAGTCATTAATTACTTATCAAAACATAGCTTCAAAATCATTAATTTACTTTCAATGTTAGTGTATGGAAAAAAACTGATGTTTTATGCTCTATTTCTATTAAAATAGAAATATTAAAATATTAATATAAATTGGTATTTAATTCTTAAAAGTGGAATTATTTGATAGTTAATTTTTTGTTTTATTTTTCAATTAGAGGAATTGACAACTAGGTGGGTTTTATGTTTCCGTTTGTGTAAAATTTTTTATATCGTTTACTCACATAAGTATCACCAACTAAGCTACAATATCTTTATGTTGGACACCTAATCCTCTATGGGTTAGTGTGGAAGTGGAATAGACTAAGGAAGTCCAAAAGATCTTGGGATGTGGAACCCAAAAGTCAAACCACGTACTACAAAAGTATATGTTTTGTTAATTAAAAATGTACTCTAATGTTTTATCTTTCATATTCTATTGCTACCGTGTGTGTGTTTAACATGGTATCAGAGCAAGTGTATTCCTGCCCTTCATAATTACTTTGAGGCATTTGTTTTATTTCCTTTATGTGCAGGTCATTTCTGCTATCACTTATGCATTTCATGAATATTTTCTCAGAGAAATTCTAGCTGAAACCTCTGTCATTTCTCCAGCCCTATTTTTAGTGTTCCTGCTTTTGTAACTCCCTTTTCTCCCTATTTGCCTATTCTGCCTATGTTCTACTCTGATACTGCTCCTATTATTTCGAAAACTGCCCTCTCCAATTATTTCGAAAAACAATGAAGACTGGATTGTCTTACTATTCTCCGGTCGTTCAAAACTGGACTATTGCATTCCCATACACAACGTTTTGCTATGTCTTACCTGGTAGAAACATTCCATTGCTATCTCTATTTGCAGCACATTCCCTTCCCCATAATGTTGCCATATGAAATCTGTTTGAACATTGCCATACACTGCATACACTCTCTCGCATCCACGATGTATGCAAGATCAAAATTAATCGGTCTTCTCAGCCGGAGTAGAAGCTGGCTTTGCAAGTCTTGCACCGAACGTGTTCAGGTTGGTTCCACAGGCGCGAAGATGAAATCACACACTATTTGTGGCAAATGAACACTGCGATTCATTAGTAAAACAATATCTGACTTTGACCAAAAAAACGTTGTGCCTCTTGGTACATTGTCCATCACTTCTGCTCATTTATTCCTTTATCTATTCATTCACATCCCAAGTTCATTGTCTACCTTGTAAGAGTTGCTTGAAATATATGAATTACAAAGTTGCCACTGATTCTAATAAAGGTTCCTCTGGTGGTATCATAAATTTAGGAATTAAGGGTGCACCCCAATTGGGAAGAGGATCTAATTTGGTTCAAGGATTGGGTGGCGTTCCTGATGTATCTTGGTCTCAATTCCCACAATTCGCTGGTGGTATCTTATTTGAATGTTTTGTTATTTTAGTAGCTCTAAATGGATCCAAATAGCTATGCAACATCGAGTTATGTAATCCCACATATGGACTGTCCCATCCTCTGAACTTGTGATAACCTAGTTTTGTGATGAGCGTGCAATAATACAATGAAAGTAATATGAATGTGTTGAATGGTTAACGCTGTGACTGGTGCTGTGATATATATGATGTGGTAAGCTCGGAACAATTTGCATTATACACACAACGATTGAAGCATTGAAGAGACGTGTATGCTCAAATGTATTGATTGAATGTTGTGCATGAATATTAATTTGGGTGTTGGAGAAAAGCTAGTTGAATAGTGCATTAAATTCCATGTTTACTGTCTTTGTCATGACCGAGTTAAATCCTGTGTTGCAAAAAAATAAGAAATTTGACCTGGCTAAAGTATAAACATATGCGTTGGCCTTTTATGATGCAATGGTCATGATTCCTTACCATAATTTTTTGAACATCGCGTAATTTGATGTGAGACGCTTGGGTGCTCGGATTGTTTATTGAAGTGAAACAATATGCGCTGGTCATTTTTGTTAAAGAGGATGTGTTGGTTATGTGAAACCCATGAGGCCGGGGTGTATATATGATTATTATTTCATTGCTCACTGCTAGACTGAAGATCAATAGTTTCATTTCGTGAAGAAAAGATGATTATTTCTTGTAAGGGCTAACAAGGGTGTCCTCCTAAAAGTGCTAAGTTTTCGCGTGTTTTTTTAGTGTTGCCATTCACTGCAGTATTTCTTATTTTATATGAAGAAATTGATGATATTGTAAGCACTTGTTTCGGAAAAACTTGTAACAAATTTTCACCCCATGGTTTCGAGGGTGAGCACTTCATCATCTGCCATTTAAAAATTAGCAAATGTAAGGTGCTTCTTATGTGCTTTCAGCTTTGCAGTTTATGAGATTATGTACAGCTCTTTCTCTGGCGATCTGTTATCCCACAGTTACAGTTGTTCCACATGCTATCATCAATGGTTACAAGAATGTATTAGTAGTCACTATTGAACTTGACTATTCTTTTCCACTGGATGAGAAAGTGGAGTATTTGAAGTATCTAAGCAAGTTTGCAGTTGCTACCACCCAGTTGTGGCATTGTATTTACAACTCATTATAGTTTTTGTGTTCAGTGTTGAATGAATAATTAAGCTGCTTCCTGGTATGCTTCAAGACATTACAGAAGGCTTAAATTTTCTATACTTGCAGTATTTTCAACTAAGATAATTTTGTGGTGCTTGTGTGTCATGCAAAATAAAAGCAACCTGTAGATTTGGAGGTCGAAGGGATACAAACACAATATGCATATATGTGCATTGATTCCTTGTTGCTTCAACTACTGCATAAGATTTTGGTAGGCTGTATAAAGGCAATGATTGTTTTGACAATTAAAAGTAGTCTTTTGTGGAGGAAAGTTTAGTGAGTTGTATTGTCAGAACATAGTGTTGGTCATGAGTAAACTCTTGTTTTTATGTAATGAATTGTAATTGATTCTTGTTGGTTGCACACTGATCATTTGTTGCACATTTATAAAGGATATTACTGTGTACTGTGAGTGGGTATTACTTTTCTGCATTGAGTAGTAGTTGTGATCAGTTTTTAAGGTGTAATTTTAACTTTGAAGAAAAAAATGGTCAGGATTAGTGAAGTATTAGAGTTCCTCAAAACTATGATATTGTCTACTACTCATGATACATTAAAGTCAACAAAGTTTCTCTCACAAACATTCGGGTTTGTCTACAAAATGCACAAGAGAAAATTGATTTTTTTCAGCTCAAATCTCAGCTATAGCAAGAAGAATTATAATAGAGGAGTCATCATTCTGAACCTGTTTATGTTCAAAAGATTGAAACAGACTCCCATAAAGCAGCAGTTGCACATGCAGATGCAGATGTTTAGTTTGCACTTCCCAAGCCCATCATCAGAGCTTGGGAAGAGCTTGTCCATAACAAGGATAGAATTGGTCTTGGATATGACAAGGACTTGTCCTCTCATATTTCGGAATACTCCAAATCAATCCAATTTCAAAGTGCTGGATTCATTCATGACAGTTCTCCTGCTCCTCATGATAGTTCACCTCTAGTTGTTCCAAATTCTACCCCTCTTCCACTGCAACCACAACAGATTGTGAAATGCCACCATTGTGACCGAGTTGGCCATCTAAAAGATCACTATTTTGAGCTTCATCCATGTAAGAACTATCATAAAACCAATCATTCTTCAAATAGATGCTTCAAGAACAAACCTCCTCTAAGAAAAAAAAATCATCTTGGATGGATCACTTCTTGGCAATGGGCATCAATAGCCAAGAAGATATTTTAGTCACATGTCAGAAATTGTTCAAGAGTATTGAATAGTCTTGCAGTTGAATTTTCTGCATCATCTCACCTTGTGTCTGACAAGGTGGGCAAATGATGGTCATCTACAAACTTCAAAGCCACATCAAGCGAGCCTGAGCCACAACCTACCATACCAGATTTAGAGTTGTATCTAGAGACAAAGATGCCCCTGAGCATGCCTTCAATTTGTAATCTGGGACACTTCCTCTAGCAGAAGACTTCAACTTCTTGCTAGTTTAAGAAGAATTCCAGGAATAGAACTGGGGACACTTCATCTAGCAGAAGACTTCATCTTCTTACCAGTTTTGGAAGAGTTCCAAGAATTGCATTAGGCATTCCAGAGTTGTTGGTCATCCTTAAACCATCACAACATGAGACTTCCCTTTTCAGGTTGAAGTTCTCCCTTTCATGGTTGAAGGTTTCCCCCTTCAAAAAATCAAGAGCACTTCCTCTAGCAGAAAAATTGAGCTTCATGCCAGACTTGGAAGAGTTGCAAGAAGTGCACTAAGCGTTCCAGTGTTGGTGGTCATCCTTAAACCATCACCCTTTATACCAACATTTCAGAGAGCACATTTAGCCTAGTGTTGCCATGCATTTTCTGCACATTTTGTATTACAGCTCTCTTCTTGGACTCATACATAACCCTTCAGATTAAGGGGGGGAATGTTGGACACCTAATCCTCTATGGGTTAGTGTGGAAGCGGAATAGACTAAGGAAGTCCAAGAGACCTTGGGATGTGAAACCCAAGAGTCACATAATGTACTATAAATGTATATCATTTGTCAATAAAAAATAGTATTGCATGATTTATCATTCATATCTCTCTTGCTGTCCATGTGTGTTTAACATATGAGAAGGAAATGTTGGCAATAGTTCATGCACTTAAAAAATGGCGACCTTACCAAATGGGAAGACTCTTCAAGGATGAGGATGTGGAAGCATTATTTTGTGCTATTTCTATTATCCAACCAGATTGGATAAACAAAGCAAAGGATGAAAGGAATAAGGACAAAGAAGTATGGCCACTTATTCAAAAGTTGTAAAAGATCCCAATTCAAATAATATTGCTAGAAATTGAAGAGGAGGGAAAAATCATATTGGAACCTAGAGCAGTCACAGAAACAAGAACCCGGCATCTACAAAATCGATCAATTTTAGAGTATTTCATCAAGTGGAAGAACATACTCGCTGAAGATTCCACATGGGAGGACAATAATTTTATACAGAAGCATCAAGAACTACTCAAGTGTTGAGGACAACACTTTTTGAAGGAGAGGGGCATGTTAGGACCCTATACTACTAGTGTAACCCCTTATGGTTATTCTTACAACCCACTTTTTATATTGATGTACCCATGTAGTGCCCATATTGTTACTATTGTGCCCCATAGAAGCCCACTATTGTTATTATTGTGCCATTACATTATTATTGTTATGTCGGCTCTGATTATGTTATGACCCGTTAGACGCCTATATATAGAAAGGAGGTCTTTTCATTTGTATCATCCATGAATTGTTCATTTGCGTAATGTAAAGAAGGTTTATCCCTCGAAGAGGCTGAATTTTAAGGCATTGATCTATCTTTTCTATCTTTTTCTTGAGCTGGTTTCATAACACAACTACACCCTAAAATCCAATGTTTTGGGGGACATTCCATGTTTGATATTTTTTGTTCATTACCCCACAACATTATAAAAAAGTAAAAATGGCCACCTCACAAGGTCATTAAATCCCATAACATTGTATGTATTGGAAAGTGGGAGATCATTTTATGGCCATTCGAGAGTATGGGGAGTATAGAAAGGGGTATCTAATAAAAAGAGGAGTTTTTTAATTTGAGGGGGGTTTGGCAAAAGGGTTTGTTAGTGATTCATTGATATCTAGTGAAATTGGAAGTATTATTTATCCAACAAATGCACGTGCTACGGATCTAGTCCATTCGGTGAAGACCCTATGTTACTTCCATAAGTCTTGGAGTCCACTCTCTAATCAAGATGCATAGGATGTTAAATTCTTCTAGATCATAGTCAAGTTGTATGTTCCTATTCATAACATCAATATGAAGACTTGTCAAGGTCTACTTGTAATCAACATTGTCTTTAGAAATCTTAAAAATACTATAACCTTTTATATATTGTTTAAATCATGCATGGTCAGTGCCGTCTACACAGTTTCATCTTAAAGGACATGCTCATATGTTTTTGACATACATGATTGTAATAATCATTAAGTGGGTCATTGTTAAAACCCATAGTTACAGAATAATGTTGTCTTGCAACAAACACAAAGAAGCATCGTCAAGAATGGTTGGTATTTCCCTTGAGTAATGAACATGGCAAGTTGAAACTTCAACTTGTTCAGGTGGGGTCACCTTATCTTGATATTGTAAGTTAATAGAATTATACTTCCTATTTGTACATATCTTCGGAAATCCACTTTGGTATTAGAGATTCACTAGTGTTAGTAATAGTATTGAAAAAAACCAAAGGAAACCCAATTTTCCCAACGAAGAAGATATAAACAACGCCATGAAAGACAAGAGAGGTGCAAGCACATTGAAAAAAATAAACTACAACTCAAGTGCACTAAACGGAGATAACCTAAACATAATATAAATCAAACTAAAAACAAGAGAACTCACCAAGGTATAATGATCGTAAGTTATATGACTTGTATAAAATCTTACAAAAGATTACGATATGTGAAAATACAAATAAGACATGTATTTATGTATTTATATACATGTATTTATTCTATACAACTATTACATGGATCTATGCATTTATGGGTAACTCTACGCTTATGGCTTATTGGTTATGTTTGGTGGGAAGTCTTATATTCATCTTTTTGCATATAATGGGGACTTCTTGCTTATTTTCCCATTACAAGGGCATATGTTTTTTTTTTTCCTCTTTGGTCTATGAACTTGGATTATGTTGATATGCACTCTTGGAGGTGTGTTGATATACACTATTGGACTATTTTGTTGGTTGGATGACAATGAGCCTTGTCTAGGAGTATGTGTTATTATGATACAATCATTTCTTACAGAATCGAAGACGATGATGATATATTCTCTTGGAGGTATATTTTGGTTTAGTTTGATGGTGTTGGGTATTGTCCTAATTTATCTATTTTCTTTGTTTGATGGATATCGGGCCTTTGATTTTTATGACGTGCTCGATGGCCTTTTATCTCTTTGTACTAGAGCGTTTCGAGCATAGAAGAGAGGCAATTGTGGGCTTGGTTTGTATTTTACTATTTGTATCTATTGTGAAAATGGATCAATTTATTATGCCTTAATGAATTGGAATGAACATTTTTCTTAGTAGTTTTATTTTAATTTTTAAGATATTTATTTAAACAATTCAAAGTACGATGCGTTTGTTTTACGAAGATTTACTCTAGTTGTGCCAAGAATCAATCTACCTCAAGTCCAAAACAATATTCTTAGTACACTGCTCAATCTTGAATTCCCCTCTTCTTATTCTAGCTTTCATGTTGACACTCCTCCTCCTTCCACAAATTTAAACTATGAGGTAAAAGGTAGCTGTTTCATATAGGGGCATTTAGGTTTGATAAAAAAAGTGTGATACTCTGTTGTAATTTTCTCTACAAGTGTGATGGCAAGTGTGCCCTGAATGTTTGAAATTTCATGGTTAATGTAGTATAAGCTAAATGCAAATTTTCAATCTTCTATACAAGATGAGGAAATGTATACACAATAGCCAAGACCACAAAGCAAGACTTGTTCACCAATTTCACAATTGCTATCAAATATCTCTCAGTGTTGGAGCTGTTTTCTCAATAGACTTGTTTTTACTTCTCTTTAAGTGGTGAAAGCTAGCCCTGTTGCATATAGGATCATTTAAATCTAACAAGAAAAGTTTGATACTCTGTTATAATTTTCTCTACAAATGTGATGGCAAGTGTGCCTTGAATGTTGACAATTTCATGGTTAATGTAGTATAAGAAAAATGCAAAATTACTTTCTTCTATACAAAATCAAGAATGCTATTTCCTGTAGCCAACACCAAAGAGAAAGACATGTTTGCCAATTCAAACATTGCTACCAAATCTCTTTCAGTGTTGGAGTTATTTTCTCAAAAGCCTTGTCTTTTACTTCTCTTGAAGTGATGAAAGACATCGCTCCATTTAGTTTTTACTATTTGCATGAAAAAAAGTGACCAAATTCCTATTAGCTACTAAAATATAAATCAGTTCCTTTTAAGACATTTAGAAATACAATGAAAACTTAGTAGATCAAACAATATTTAATAGGTCAAGAACCCACAAAGAAAAATACATATTCAAAGAGTATGAAATCAAATCAACATAAAATGGTTAATGACATCCAAATGAAACCTTCATCAATATGGAAATAGGACTTGTACAAAAACTAGGTCCATTATAGTAAAATCTTAAGATTCTTTATGTTGGAAAGAAGAGTACCTAATGAAAAGCTAAAATCGAACAACGCACTCTCAAGAGAAAAAATATTCATGCATTAATGATAAATGATCTCTCAATTCAGTTTGAACTCTCATTAGCTAGCAATGGAAACAAGGAGATAGAAAGATATAAATAAAGAAAAGTCTATGATTCCTTTTGAGGTAAGGAGAGGTTGATGATCAAGGAAATGTGATGTTGTGATGTATTGTATATTAGGAAGCATGAAAAAATAATAAAGGGTGAATATTTGAATAGTTTATATAACACGTTGATTTTGTCATGTAAACAAGTAGTTATATAAAATATTTTTTACAACTTTAAAAGATGAGGATTGGAAGTAAACAAGGAAAAAAATAATAGAACCTGAAGATCTAAATGGTTTAAAGTTTATATAGCTTGATCAATTTTTCCTCTATGAAAATAAGGAACTATATGAAAATTTTTTTAGAAGTGAGCATTTACAACACACACAGAGTAAGTTGAGACAACCTGTTGTAGCAGTTGCAACACCCTCCAAAATTTTGGCCTGCATCCAATTTTGAATCCTCCTTTGAGAGTTTTACTTGATGACTACACTCACTCGGGTTCACTCTGTGAGTTGATGTGAATCCTCGCACCCACCTTGCTTGATTATTCCATCAACACCTTTTGCATATTTATGTCACTGTGATGCTTGCGACCATGTTCTGGTCATACTCAAGGTCTTCACCTCATGTGTACGTTTTTTTTTCTATGTAAAAATTTGTCGTGCTCACGCACATATTCATATACACTGTCACGCAAGCATCATCACGGTTGACCAACGATCAATCACAAGTGTCACGCTTGTCGCTCACAACATTGTTTGGTCATGTTGAGCATGTGTGACTGGATGGTTTGAGTCATCCTGTCATGAAGCCATTTAAGTTTCTGTTTGCATGATCATGTATGAAAATTTTCACTCGATCACACACTTAGTCATTCATTTTGTTGAAGTTCTGATGGCTAGATTCCCCTTTAATAGCCAAACCTTCAACTCGTCATCGACACGATCGACTGTCACCCAGAACAACACAAAAGCACCAAGCAAGCCATTTCAAACTACGCTGCCCGCAAGCCGATCAATCAACCTTCATGTTGTTCCACCATAGAGCTTGAACTGGTAGTCACCTCGAGGTTTAATCCCATCAAACATTGTGTAGAGGCTCAACACCTTTCCTACTCTGCTAACTGAGAAAATTGCATGGATAGGCTGGATAGACACCCAGTGCCCATCCTTGTCTCCCTCAAAAAATTGCATAGTTTTTCCAGCCAGCCCTTAAGTTAGTTGACTGGTTGGTCACCAGGTCCCAGTAGCCGACTACCTATTCCTTCCACGAATTATGCAGTTTTTGCTGCCAAGCTCTAGCAACTGAATGCTAATTCCCTTCAGGAATTGCACAATTTTTGCTGCCAAGCTCTTGGCAGCTGAATGCTAGTTCCCTTCAGGAATTGCATAGTTTTTTCTACCAGTGTCCCAATAGCTAGCTGCTAGTTCCCTCTAGGAATTATGTAGTTTTGGTTGCTAGGCTCCTGCTGCTTGCTCGTTCCAGAAATTGCATAGATTTTTCCTGCCCAACCTTCCTGCAGCCCAAATTTCTCCTCTCAAAAACTACATATTTTTCTTGTCTAACTGAACCACACCTTTTGGATAGTCGCTGTCGATCTAGATTACCCATCTCCATCATCCAGTGACTAATGAACATTTTTCACTAGCGATGCCCATAGCCTCCATCCCAACTCACAACCTTGTCTCCTCTCCTGGTCACCTCCATTCGAAAAGATCATGCATCATGGTATACTAGGATGTTTATGGATTTGATGTCGTCTTGTCATGAGAGACTATAGATACAAGCGCACAACCAAATATGGCACGATGATGGATGGGATGAAAAAAGGGAGTACATGCAAAAGGACATGTTCAGAAATGGATGAACAAATGACTCAAGCAAAGAGATGTGCTCGCGAATGAACGATCATGCAAAGATGTGTTCATAGACGAACAGATGAGAAAACATGCAAGATGTGTTCATGGATGAACAGACGGATGAACATGCACTTTTTAGGAATGGATGAACCTGCCAAGCTTACCAACATATAAGCAAGGAGCAACATGTGAATGCAACATCAAGTGAACCCAATGACCATCAAAGACTCCGTGCACTTTTCCATGCGGAAGTGAAGCTATGACACAACATGAGGACATCCATCACCCAACAACACTGTTGCTGGACATGCACACCAGTAGCAATACAAATGTACCAATGGTGTCATGTCGAGTCTTTTCATGAGTCATGTTATCCACATCTCTATTGTGGGCCATGCTGTCAATCAATGTAATGTAACATGGAAGTCCAAGAGACCCACTTGTTATATGAAGAGTCATGTAAAGTCAAAAAGCCATGGAAGTCACATAGTCACGAGGGTAGTCGAACAACCACAAGGGTCAATTTCAGCCTTGGCTATAAATACCCCCTCATTTGTACATGCACAAAACGTTTTCACATCGACTCCTCCCACATAGCCTTGAGAGTTTGTAATATTTTCTTTGAGGAGAAAGTAGTGGCTCCAACGCCCCACCCATGGGGTTAGTGATGTATGGTGTAACGATGTGTCTTGGAACCTTTCTTAATTTAGAATCTTGCTAACATGCCAACACATTTTCACACATGTATTTTAATTGTTGTGAGAATGATCTTGAACACTTCTAATGCATGTTTCGTTAACCTATGTTTAACTCTTGAACTCATTGACTTGTTGTAATACATATATATTAATGAAAATGTGTTGTATGAGTTTTTAATGCTATCCTACCCATGTTGGTTACCTCCCCGAGCATCAGATAGACATTTTACGTAAAATTTCTATAACAATCATTGCACTCATGTGAACTCATCTGCTAAGTGTGGTACTTGTTATCTTCCCTTGTGTGTTGTGACTACTGCATCCATGTGGACTGCTCTTCTAGAAGCTTTGCATGGCCTGTTCTATTATGTGTTCCTAACAAACTTGGGGCTTCCTCCCAACCAACTTAGGACTCACTCCAACCCTCTTCCTCTATAGTGAAAGAACCATCGACACAAGTAACACTAGAAATAACCAAGCACACGAACCTCACTACTTGAAGACAAAGTAGACCACTCCTTTGTGCTGATAAACAAGAGCTGAGGAAAATGTTTAATATAATGGAAACTGGGCCACCATACCAGATGGGACTCACACACCAAATGGTGTGATGTCTAGTTGGGACATCATACAGGGGTGATCCCCAAAATATTGATAGGTCCAACACTGTCAACATTTCAAGCATTAGAAGGAGGGTTGCTAGTTGTATATGGCTAAACATCCCCTAACACTCACTCATAAACCACCTAATCAAGGTAGTAACTTGCACTCCCTCTCACCTACGCACAACTCCGTAGTTGGTTACTTCTCACCTGCTAGGACTGAACAAGAAATTCCATATCATCACCCTCGCCCTGTCTATCCCTCACGTGTCAGCTTGTGAAAGCATTCAAAATGATCCCAGGCATGCAACATCTTCCATACAGATCAAGGATGCCAAAATCCACTCCCATAGGGGTTTTTGTATCGTCAGTGGAAGAAGTAGTTCTTTCCACACTAGAAGGTCTGGCATAAGCTATTAAAGAGGGAGAGGAACCTCTGGTCTTCCAAAATGGAGAACGAGACACCCTTGTGATCTTGGGATCAAACTCAGGTATAAGAGGTGGAGAGGAAGGCAGCAGAGGAGGCAGAGGCAGAGATGAAACAACACACCGAAAACTGAAACCATCAGATTCTAAAGGAGAGGAGGAGGATGAATAAGAAGAAGAGATGGTTGACCAAAATTTGGAATGGATGACTCAAGGACCATTGACTCTCTCAGGTGTTTTGCACAAGATGCATAATTGAGCAGAGAGAATGAATACCAAGTTCAAACCTGACATCACGGTGAAGGCAGAAGACCATTTGGACAAGTTCTACCTACAACTGCAAACCCTTGAGGTACAACATCACGACATAGCACGTATATTGTCTCCATGTACCTTAGACGGTTACGCAGCTGCATGGTATCACATCCTTCCACCAAACTCCATACATAGCTGGGGTGCATTTACACGAATGTTCATTGAAAAGTTCGTTGATAATAAGACCCTAGCTATGTTACTTAAGGAATTGGGAAGCGTCAAGATGAAGGCGAACGAAAAGGTAAAATACTTCAATCATAGGTTCACATGCATATTGAACAAATTTGCATTGGACACCAAACCTCATGACTCTATCACTGTTGATTACTACAAGTCCACACTACCAACTAGCATTGCACAGTTCATCAAGAGAACTACGAAACCATCTCTATTGGAAAACTACGAAGAGGCTATTGTTATTGAGAAAGACTTGCATGTGATTGGAGTCATTAAGGATGATGAAACAACAAAGGACTATAAATACACGAGCAGAAAGTCACAGGTGATGGCGAGCAAAGGAAGAGACAAGGAAGCAAATGATATTGATACCCTCACTTTCCTGTTCAAGAACTTGACAACAGAAGTATCTAAGATTAAACAATAGAAAATGGAAACATCTGCAAGCAACCATCCACCCAAACAAAGATAAGGAAGCAATTCATGAGGGAGCAACTAGTTTGCTCCAAAAATTACATAGAGCTCTGTGTTCCACCTTGAATAGTGCACAAATTCTGAGTTCTGTTCATTCCATGAAGAACATCACCCCGAGAACTCTTGTTCAAATTGGAAGCGAGTCGTAAGCTCTATATGTAGTCATACATTTTACGCAGAAAATAATATGCGGGAGAAACTAGAAAACCTGGATAATGAAAAAGGTATTGCACACGATGAAGCATCAAGTTATGGCCATGTGGTGAATGCATATCAGTCCTCGCAAGCAACGCTAAAGACAAACACTGAGAAGCAACCCTTAAAGAAAACTGACCATTATAATATTAGGAGTAAAGGGGATCCCCTTACACTTAAGGAAGCACAAGAGAAAATGACACTGTTATTGAGGAATGTTGATCCACCAACCGCCCCAAAGTTGAAAACACATAACAAGTTCGGGAAGATAGTGATAGACAAGAGTACGTCCACGAGCAGAAATTGCAGAATACACTACCAGATAACACAAACATTAGTTCTACCCCTAATACCTGAGTGAGTGTACCAACTTTGGACTACAACATTGTAGATGATATGAAGAAAACTCAAGCGAACATTAGTTTGTTCGAGTTAGCGAAGATTCAAAGTCATCAAGACATCCTGCTACGCACATTGGGATAGATAGCAACATATAATGCAACCTCCACTAGCAAGGGAGCAAGCACACCTTTCAAATCACTTTCCACCATGCTTAACACACTCCAGATGGAATAAGAAAACATAGGTTTCCCTCCATTATTTCTATCATTTGAAGTTTTTAACTGCAATGTTCACAACTACTTGGTTGATTCTGGCGTGACAACCAATATCATGCCACTCTCTATTGCTAAAAATATCAATGCAAAATTGAGTGAGACATCTGCACGAATCATCCAACTTGATTAGACATTAGTACGAGCCATTGGTGAACTTCAAGACATGATCATCTCACTATCTCATGATGGTGGAGTGCACCAATTCATCAACATTGTCCTTGTGGAAATACCAAAAGCATACGGTCTACTACTTAGTAGAGACTGGTCCAGGAAGCTGAATGGATACTTTGCTATAGACTGGTCACACATGTGGCTTCCGTATAAGGGAAAATGCAATCAAATCTAGGTGGTATCCCAGAGGTATATGAAGCACAATGTCACTCCCCTTAATGGCGATAATGAACCATTGGCCTTTCCAGAACTCATGTTTGGCAACTTCCATGTGGAAACAACATTGGGGTGTTATCCTACACGGCCAGCTCCAATCCTACCAAACACACAATTAGGGCTCCTTCCTTGCCCAACTGATGGTAATGAAATATGTATAGTACATTGTACTAATAGTAGCAGTAGAAGTAGTAATAGGAGTAGAAGTAGTACAAGTGTGTCAAACAGTCCGTGTATAAACAAGTTGTGGACCATGTAATTTGATAGATCAAAGACATATGATGTCTCAGGAACCAAGAGTGTCTTGATCGACCCATACAATAGGAAGCATATGGTTTCGAGTTGCTTGGAGTTTGAGTGCATGAACAATGTTTCCAAATATGAATCACTCATGTTGGGCTTGTAGAAAGCCATCCACCTCAATGTGGTAGATGACTCAAAGATAGTGGTATGGATGGTACACAACGCCATTCACTATTTGTCACCACATCTTGAAAGTTACTAGCAAGAGGTATGGTGATTGATCTCTAACTTCTAAGCTTTTAACATCACCATTGTACCACATACACATAATGCAACTGCTAATGCTCTGGAAAACCTAGCTTAATGAATGTCACTGATTAGGGATACATTTACTATTGAAATTTTATACAAACCATCTATCCTAGATAACATAACTAACTTACATGTGTTTAATGATGATCAACAGATACTGCATTTCATGGCCAATGATGATGTCTTCAAATATGTAGCGATAGATGATGATGAGCACAAGCACTCTGTGCAAGAAGAAGATGGTAACAAGAAATGCCACCTTATCACGAAGGGTGTGGCATAATTGGAAAAGCTTTATGACTTGAACGAATGTTTTTAGGGGCCAAGGATCAACAATACCCATAGTTCCACCATGATGCACAAACTAATCAACCTGGGAACAGAACAGGATCCGAAGTTCGTCAATCTTGGGACATGTTGCACACAAGAAGAGTGGCATGTCTTTGTCCACTTGTTCAAACAATACCAATATATTTTCGTGTGGACGTATGATGATCTAAAAACTTATGACACATGGATAATCCAACACATCATTCTGATCAAAGAAGGGGTCAAGCTATACCAACATAAACTGAGGAAAGTACACTCGTCACTTGAACCCCTTACGTAGAAAGAGCTCACCAAGTTGTTGGACACATGGATCATATACAAATTTCATCATTCCAAGTGGGTTTCTAACCTTGTCCTTGTACAAAAGAAGTCTAGGGAAATCCACTTCTGTGTTTATTTTCAGAACATGAACCGCGCTTCAGACAAAGACAACTACCTTGTGTCGTCTATGGACCACATTCTGCAAACAGTATCTTGGGCACATATGTTTTCCCCAGTCAATGGCTTTTCAAGATACAATTAGGTTCTGGTAGCAAAACCTGACAGGTTGAAGACTACCTTCCATACCAAGTGGGGTACATTTACTTACAGACGAATGTTGTTTGGGCTTGTAAATGTAGGTGCCAATTTTCAGCGTGCCATGGACACCACTTTTCACAGACTCATTGGAGAGAGCATAGTGGTATACCTTGATGATGTTACTATGTTCTCAAGAAGATGACAGGACCACATATGCCATCTCAATAAAAATTTAGAGTGATGTCGAAATACGGGATTTCCTTGAATCCAAAAAAGAGTGTATTCATTATTTCTAAGGGGAAACTTCTCAGACACATTGTTTCCAAAAGCGAGATCAAGGTGGATCTTGACCGGGTCTAGACTATTAGACAAATCCCTCACTCAGCCAACAATAAAGCCATTCAATCATTCTTGGGCGAGAT
Organism: Pinus taeda; assembly: GCA_000404065.3. Lineage (NCBI taxonomy): Eukaryota > Viridiplantae > Streptophyta > Pinopsida > Pinales > Pinaceae > Pinus > Pinus taeda. The sequence goes on along the minus strand of APFE030287265.1, from coordinate 97,327 downwards.
AAACTTCCTCCGAAATTTCATCTCAGATTATGCACAGATAATGAAGCCCATGTAGGACATGATCAAGAAAAATGCAGTCTACAACTGGGGAAAGAGGGAAAAGTATGCATTCACCCAGATCAAGCAGGTCATTGCAGAAGCGCCTACACTCTACGACCCAAATTTCAAGAAGTATTTCCTGCTATACACCTTCGCCTCCGATAATTCTCTCGCTACAATACTCACACAAAAGGATGAGATGCATGCCCAATCTCCTTCATGAGTGCAAGTATGCAAGGACTAAAACTCAACTACCCCACCATTGAAAAACAATCTTATGCAGTTTACAAGATGGTGAAACACTTCAAGCACTACTTTTTGAAGAACCACTACATAGTCTACGTCCCTCACCCAGCAATACGCATATTGCTTGTACAACAAGAACTGGGTGAACGACATGTGAACTGTATGAAAGGATTGCATGAGTATGATCTTGAAATCAAGCCAGTTCACATGATCAAAGGGCATGGGCTCTATAGACTTGCAACTAAAGTAGCACACCCACCGAAAAGTGAAGAAGAGCTTGCTGGGTAGGAGAAGGAAATTGAGATGTATAATATAAGGCAAGAAACACCCATTGAAGACGAAATCTCTTGGTATGCAAATGTGCACTAGTACCTTGAGCATGACACCTTACCCTCTCACTTTTCCATCAAATAGAAGAGGGAATTGCACCTCAAAGCCTTAGCATATGAGTTGGTGCACAGAGTGATTTATAGGAATCACAGTAATAGAGTTTTTCTTAGGTGCATAGAAGCACATGAACCAAAGAAGGTACTACATGACCTGCATGATGGACCCACTAGGGGTCACTTTGTGGGAAACACCAATGCGCAAAAATTCATGCGAGCCAGTTTCTACTAGCTCACATTATTCAAGGATGCACATGCTTATACCTGTAAGTGCCTGGTCTGTCAGTGATGTGCCGATAGAACACAAAGGTTAGCAACCCCACTGCACCCTATTATAGTGGCCGAACCATTCCAACAGTGGGACCTGGGCATCGTTGGGGAGATCTTCCCACATTCATCAAAGAAACACCACTACATTGTAACAACAACTGATTACTTCACGTGGTGAACAGAAGCAGTTCGACTCAAACAAGTGAATGACTAGGAGGTCATCATCATCCTCTAGAAGAACACCATCTCATGCTTCAGTGTTATGATATCACTTGTTTTTTATAATGCAATGTACTTTTCTTCTTTGAAACATTATGATTTTGCATTACATAATGGTATTGTGCTAAAAAACTCATCTAACTACTACCCATAAGGAAATGGTCTAGCAGAATCCACGAATAAGAACCTCATCCGCATAATCAAAAAGATTTTTTTTCTCTAAGCAATGCAACTAGCATACCACCTTGATGAATGCATTATGGACTCACCATGTAACACCCAAACCCTCTTTGAATACCTCACCGTACTTCTTGTTCTATGGTAAACAATCCATCCTTCCACCTAGTATCTACTTGCCTACACTTCATCTATCCGAAAAGTCCCAAGGAAAGACTTTCTAGATAGTTCAGCATAGGATGGATACTCTCCATAAGCTTCGAGAATAAAGGATGAAATCAAATGAAAAATTCACACTATACCAGAACCGCATAAAGAGATGGTTCGATAACAAGCGTGTAGGGAAAGATAAATTTGATGTTGGTGACTTGGTTCTGAAATGGGATAAGTCCTATGAAGACAAAAGCAAGCATATGAAGTTCCATTCCCTCTCGATTGGTCTGTACACAGTTCATGAGAAGCTTGAGCCACACACATACCATCTATGATCACCTGAAGGGAGGATTGACAACCTTCCTATCAATGGTCAAGATCTCAAGCACTATTTCCAGTAGGTCGGGCCATGCCCCGTGCCAAGTAAATAGTCTACTTGTTGCTTGTTGTTTTCATTTTGTTTGCCTTGCTTAATGTCTTTGTTTTCATTTGGTTTGCTTCATTTACTATCTTTGTTTTCATTTGTTTGAGTTCCTTAATACCTTACTATTTTTGTTTCTGAAATAGGTGTTTCCATCTATTGAGTTCGGCTTTTGAATGAGTATGTGGCTAAGATAAGAAGAGACTTGTGACACTGCAGCACTTGACCAGTCTTGTTTCTGTCTTCTCTGAGGTTGGTTATAACTTTTGGTCGATGAAATCTTGACAAAAAATATGAGCCATCTGTGAGGGAAGTTTTGGTCCAACCATGAACCTGTGTCCATGCTGGGGAAGCCCCATGCCTATACTCAGCCTTTTGCTCTGTGTGTTCAAGATCATCGAAATAGTAGAAACGAAGAAGGGGAAAATCTAAATGATCAAACCTATGTCAGAGGTGTTACATGATTCTCTAAAGGAAAAACCTCTTCTGCTCTCAATAAGTCATGATCTCTCTTCTACCCAAAAAATAAATAAGTGCCTATGCACAATCCTCTTGAAAAAAAGACAAAGGTGAAAGAAGAGAAAGGCTTCCTGCACAAAGAGGTGAGGCATGTAACTCCACCGGGGTACTGACTAAGCTCACTGGAAGTGGAGCAATGTCTGTATTCCTGTGTGACTCTATTGAGGTACTGTCCAGGTCTCTTGACAGTGGAGCAACACAAGAGATGCTTATACTCTGAAAATATTCAACTCGCAAGCCAAACTACCCTTCCTGATTTTGAAACACTATGATCAAGCTGAGCTTTTGATTATGTTTGACTGAGTTGGAAAAATGTTAACCATGTATGCCCATGGAGTAAGTGGGGAAACCAAAGTAGCTCGCATAGCGACTCAACACTCGCCGAAAGACCAAGGCCATGTGCTAACAATGAACCAAAACAAATAACTTGGAATTCTACTAGTGTATCACCAAGTGTTGTAGCAGATGCAACACCCTCCAAAGTTTTGGCCTGCATCCAATTTTAGAGCCTCCTTGGAGAATCTTACTTGATGACTACATTCACTCGGGTTCACTCTGTGAGCTTGTGTGAATCCTCACACCCACCTTGCTTGACCATTCCACTGACAACTTTTGCATGTTGCTGTCACTATTATGCTCACGACCACGTTCTGTTCATACTCAAGGTCTTTGCTTCATGTGTACATGTTGTGTTCACTATGTAAACATCTGTCACACTTACACACCCATTAATATAAACTTTAGTGCAAGCGTTGTCATGGTCAACCAATGATCAATCACAAGTGTCGTACTTATCACTCACACTATCAATCAATCATGTTGAGCATGTGTGTCTAGATGGTTTGAGTCATCTTATCATCAATCCATGTAAATGTGTGTTTACAAGATCACGTATGCACCTTTTCACTCGATCACACACTTAGTTGTTTTGTTAAAGTTATGATAACTTAATTCCCCTCTAACAGCCAAACCTTTACCCCACCATCGACTCGATTGACTGTCACCTATAACAAAGCAAAAGCACCAAGAAAGCCATTTCAAGTTGTGTTTCCCACATGTTGATCAATCAACCTTCATGCTGGTCAACCGGAGAGTTTTACCACACAATCACCTAGGGACCGACTACCCTCAAAAATTGTATAGAGTCTGCAGACCTTTCCCACTCCACTAACTAAAAAAATTGTGCAAACAGGCCAAACAGATACCCAGTTCCCATCCCTATCTCCCTCAGAAAATTACACAGTTTTTTCAGCTAGCCCTCCAGTCAATCGACTGGCTTCTCACTCGCAAAACTGCGTAGTTTTCATGAGCAAGCCCTCTACTACCCAACAGTATTCTTAGCTCATAAATTGCAAAGAGGTGATCAGCAGGCCAGTGTCCGAGCATCAACGCAGTTTTTTCTGCCAACAGCTCCCACTAGCCAACTACCTGTTCCCTCCAAGAATTGTGTAGTTTTTGCTGCCAAGCTCTAGCAAGTGACTGCCAGTTCCCTCCAAGAATTATGTAGTTTTTGCTGGAAAGCTCCAGACAGTTGACTCTTAGTTCCCCTTAGGATTGTGTAGTTTTTTTTCCCAGTGTCACAACAACTAGCTGCTAGTTTCCTCTAGGAATTACAATTTTGGATGCCAGCCTTCCACTGCTCACTCATTCTAGAAATTGCACAGATTTTTCCTGCCCATCCTTCCCGCAGTGTAAACTGATCCTCTAAAAAATTATACAGTTTTTTCCTCCAGCTAATCCAGACCCTGCAGATATTCACTGTTGATCTAGATTGCCCATCTCAATAACCTAGTGACTATTGTGTAGTTTTCACAAACAGTTCCTGGAGCCTTCATCCCAACTTGCAACCTTGTCTCATCTCCCGGTCACCTACATCTGAAATGATCATGCATCATGGTAGACTAGGAGGTTCATGGATATGATGTTGTCTCGTCATGAGTGACTGGAAATACAAGTACACAAGAAAACATGGCGCGATGACAGACGGGATGAACAAAGGGAGTACATGCAAAAGGACATGTTCGCGAATGGATGAAAAAAGGGAGTACATGCAGAAGGACATGTTCGCGAATGGATGAACAAACAATGCATGCAAAGAGATGTGCTCGCAAAAGGACGATCACGCAAAGATGTGTTCGTGGATGAACGGACGAGAAAACATGCAAGATGTGTTCACAGATGGATAGACACATGAACATGCACTTTTCGTGAGCAGGCAAACGTGCCAGGCTTACTGACATACCACGTGCGAATGCAACGTCAAGAGAACCCAATGACCATGGAAGGCTCCACACACTTCGCCAAGCGAAGGTGAAGCCGTGACACACCATGAGGACATCCATCACCTAGAAACCCTGCAGCTCGACATGCACACCATCAACAACATGAATGAACCAACACAATGATGTCGAGTCTTTTCATAAGTCATGTCATCCACATCTCTACTACGGGCCATACTATCAATCAATGTAATGTAATGTGGAAGTCCAAGAGACCAGTTATTGTATGAAGAGTCATGTAAATTCGAAAAGTCATGGAAGTCAAACAATCACGAGGGTAGTTGAACAACCACAAGGGTCAGTTTCACCCTTGGCTATAAATACCCCCTCATTTGTACATGCACAAGACTTTTTCACCTCGACTCCTCCCACATTATTAGCCTTAAGAGTCTATAATCTTTTCTTTGAGGAATAAGTAGTGGCTCCAATGCCCCGCCCATGGGGTTAGTGATGTAGGGTGTAACGTTGTGTCTTGAACTTTTTATAATTCAAAAGAATTCTAATAGGTCAACACATTTTCACATATGTATTGTAATTGTTGTAATGCTAATCTTGAACACATGTAATGCATGTTTCTTTATCCCATGTTTAACACTTGAACTCATTGACTCAATGTGATACATATATATTAATGAAAATGTGCTATATGAGTTGTTTACATTGTCCTACCCATGTTGGTTACCTCCCTGGACATCAGACAAACCTTTCACATAAGCTTTCTATAATAACTGTTACACTCACGCGAACTCATTCGCTGAGTGTTGTACGTGTTATCTTCCTTTATGTGTTGTGACTGCCACATCCACGTGGACTACTCTTCTGGAAGTTGTGCACGTCCTATTGTGTTGTGTGTTCCTAACAGAGTTGGGGCTTCCTCCCAACCAACTTAGGACTCAGACCCACCCTCTCGCTCTACAAAAAGAGAACCATTGATGCAAGTAACACTAGAAATCCGTAGGCACATGAACCTCATTACTCGAAGACAAAGCAAACCACTCTCATGTGCTGACAAGTAAGAGCTTAGGCAAATCTTTAAGATAATGGCAACCAGGCCATCGTACTGAATGGGACTCCCACACCAAACTATGTGAGGTCTAAGTAGGACTTGATACCAAGGTGATCCCCTAAATGTTGGCAGGGCCAACACCATCAACACGACCCTGAGAATTTTTTTGTATAGATTTTATTATAACCTTTCCCTCCATCTAATAGATACTGCAAAGCCTTCTGAAGAGAGTGTTTATTCTAGTCTATAACCTGATCCACAGTCAGAGAAAAGGGCTAGGGATGTCACAAGCTAAAATAAATTATCTTTTCCATTGGCACAATGATGTATTGATATTCTCAGTTGAAATGGATCCTATTAGCTGCATGTTGGCCAGACACTAGAAAATTGAAAATAGATATCGGTTATGGCATCCAAATTGCCTACATACCATCTAACTTTCCCATGTCATACAATAATTTCTAACAACAACCACTAAAGTTTCTCTCCAATTTCTAAAAACCCCACCCATGTTGGGAAGATCACAGTGTAAAATCAAATGTTCCTGTCGTTTTTTTAAAGGTTCATATGCATTTTAAACAACGAGAAATTCAATATTGAGATATAATAATTGAGATCTAGATCATTGTGATAAAGAAAACATCACATTAGCTCTTCTGGAGCACACTTTCTTGATTTTCAAGATAAAATGGTTTGAATGTTGTTGAATGATCTATACATTAATTTCAACTTCATGACATAGGTTAGATTTACTTGAACAAAATTCGTTGGATTAAAACAAGAACATGGTAGACACAAGGGGATTAGCGGCAAAGAGCAATGTGATCTTTTGAATAGTTTCAAGGATCATGATGGAAATAATACAAAGAAGGGTCAACATTCAAAAGAGAAGCACATGAAATTTTGTCAAGAAGAGGTGTAGTGGATGCTATTCTTGGGTTAAATTTCCAAATTGGAGGTATGTGCATTTTTATCTAAAGGTAGATCTTAATTCACATAGAAGTTAAAAGTTTAATTACAAAATTGTTATAACCCTATGTAGACACATGTTTCAAACTATAAAAAATTGCTTTGTACTAATTAATGTTGTCTATAGTGATGAAGAAGAAATATCTAGGAATTGTACCAAAAAACTCTAATTCTGAAGGTAGCAAATAACGATCCATTTCTTTATTTAAGAGGCATTCATGTTGGCATAATCACACAAGGTCTTTACCTTCAACATAGTTATTTCGTAAGATTTCATTGTACCATGGTCCTTGCATTTTGTTGATATTTTTCTAGTTTTCAACAAATGTCAAATAAGCATTAATTAGTGCTATACATTATTGCCTTACTAAATTTCCTTTACAACATTTGGTAATTAATAATTAAACTAGTCTAGATGTATCTTAATCCTTAAGCTCCAAATAAAATCACATCTTTGAAATACCAATCTCTTTTTAATGTGAAAATAAATTTAATCTATCTTGACGCTTAAGAAATGTGACTACTTTAATTAATAATTAAATCATAAAAACTCCATTCCAATGCAAGACAGGATTATCACGTCCTAATCTTTGTGAATGCATTTTTACACAGAACGTTTCACGACTTCTCGGTGTTAAAACATGTGCCAAATTTTGTTATTACATCTCTAAACTGAATTTTCACAGGTTTTCAACGTATCCAACTGCGTACATGTTCTTGGCCAGCAGAAGCACGACAAAACAAAGCTGTGCGCCGTTCACGCAATATGGAGATGGAGTGTGAATTGTATGTATTTTATTTCCAACGGGCATGATAATTATGAGTCAAGTCAAAGCACACTATAATGAGTCGGCTAAGCAATTAATGGGTTACTTTTTATGGCTTACTTTTTCTTTATCTTTATAGGAATTTGGTTAACAAACCAATTTTTTACCTGTAAATTGAAGTGAGGCACAAAATGCAACGGAATTACCCAGTTTGATTGCGAGCTAAACTTGTACCGTTTATATCTGTAACATATTCAATACTCCCATTACTTTTACAGACAATTATTTGAACCTACATCCTACTATTTCCAACATATTTTCCAGGTCGATCCAGCTCTAATGACCTCTGCCTTCTTTCACGTTTCGTGCTTCGCTCTACGTTATCGACGATTACCAACGAACTGAATTTAATGTATTAAAGATTCCCTATATCGTCTGCCATTGTTATATATTAGGCTTCCAGCCCGTCAGGTTCAAGGGGCAAGAATTTGATCTCTGCGTTTGCCTTATAATACATTGGAAGCTCTCGTAATTGATCATTATTTTCGCCCCGGATCTACTGCTCTATCTTGAGTAGTAATGGATCGCTGCCACAGTAACGTGTTATTGCTTTTACACGCATTAATTCTGATGGCAACCGTGCTGCCCATACCTTGTCACTGCAGCTGCAGCTTTCCGGCGATATTTAACTTCGGGGACTCGACCTCTGATACCGGTGCCCTTCACTTTGCTTTCCCGTATAATGAGGCAGCAGAGAATCCTCCCTATGGAGAAACCTACTTCGGTACACCTGTATATCGCTACAGTGATGGACGTCTCTCTATTGATTTCTTCGGTATGTTGTTGGTTACATATTTCATTTTCTTTGTATACATGATAAATAAATAAGAATATTTCTGTCAATTTGTAGGTTAATATTGATAATGTTGTTTGATTTTGATACAGCAACTGCCCTGGGATTCCCGTTTCTGAGTCCGTACTTGCAGAGTGTGGGCTCTAACTATGGGAATGGAGCCAACTTTGCAGCCTCCGGTGCAACTGCAAATAACACCAATTCCTTCATTGCTCCAATTTCTCTTGCTGTTCAGATCAATCAGTTCAAGATCTTCAAACAGCAGGTCTTGGCGACCATCAATGCAACCGGTAATTAAGGCATCCTTCATGGCTAAGTTGTTATGACATTAAGAAACTCTAGGTATATAAAGATGTGACCTGAACATTTGGTGGGTATAATTTTTGTTTTGTCCGTGCAGGTGCTCAAAGCTATCTTCCAAGTGCAGATGCATTCGAGAAGGGAATTTACATGATAGAAATCGGAGGCAATGACTTCAGTTATGCGTACAAGAACCTGAAATTGAACCCAAGCCAGCTCCCACAGAGCATTCTTCCCAACGTCGCCAGGTCTATTTCAAATGCCGTGCAGGTATTATCTATCACAATTTCGGCGTACATTTACTTCACGTAGCGATCCATCTTCACATTAATTTTAGTTTTAGATCTAGTAACTAGTAATTCTCATATTCTTATTTTAACTCATATAAGTATCCATGGTGTTTCTGCGATGGATCCAGGAGCTATACAATGAAGGGGCGAGAACAATTTTAGTAAAGAACGTTGGTCCTCAAGGCTGCCAGCCCTTCTGGCTCTCTCTTGCCCCGAATGATTTTGACAAGAACAACTGCTCTATTTCCTACAACGGTGCAGTCCAATACTACAACAATCTGCTCAGACAAAGCCTTTCGAACCTGCGAACGCAGCTCAACGGCGCAAACATAATCTATGTTAATAATTACGACATGGTCTTTGACTTAATGTCTAACCCTTCCAATTATGGTGAGCACTACAAATTTTATGAATTAACAATTTCGATGAGTATGAGACAAACTATTTGAATGGTTATCATTTCTGACAGAGCACATCCTTAAACCGGTTTTATATGTTCAGTTTTAGCTGTTGCATTTGCATTATTGGACCGACTAACCGCAGACTCAATCGTTTATTCTGTAGTTGAGCCATCCTGTGGCCCGAATCTAGAATATTACACTTACTGTCAAATCAAATCAATTGTAAGATCTCCCTAACGCTAATATTAATGGCTGCAGGGTTCAAAGAAACCATTAGAGCGTGTTGTGGAGTGGGAGGAAATTATAACTACGATGCCAATATTTGGTGCGGAACCACCGTGACTATCAATGGGACCACTGTGGAGGCCAAAGCCTGCACTGATCCGGCGTCGTATATCATTTGGGATGGAGTTCACTGGACGGAACATACCAACAGATTCCTTACCCAAGCGATTCTCGGAGGCAAATACTTGGAACCTGCATTCTCCATTGCAACTCAATGTGATCTCCAACCATTTTGATAACCTTCCAATTGATTAGTTTTAATAATGGAAGCGCAAAGCCGAATTCGAAAATAAAATGATAAGGTGAAGTTTGTAGTTTCACAATATCCTAAGGCTTTCTTCTTTCGTTGAAAACAAGGCGGCTGCGAGGTGCTCATTGAGTTTGTTTACTCTCTTTCAGTGGCAGGGCAGTAATTTGTCACTCAAACTGTTATGACGAAAGTTTCCAAAAAAACAGAGTACTCTTTACTGGAGTTAAATAAGTGGAAATGGTAGCAATTGAGTTCCTGGAACCTTTTCCAGAGCCAGCTATAAATTTCAACTACACCCATTTTACTTTCAGTATTTCTCAACAGACTTTGGCATGCGCTATTTTATCCTTGATTATTTCTAAGCAAACTTTATATCTAAGAAAAAGTAAATTGATGTAGTAATATAAATATAATTGTTACTAAATTCACATAAACATTAACCTGTATAAATCATCAAAATACCCCCTTTATAATTCATTTTACCTTTTCAAAAATTAAAAGATAAGATGGTTAACATGATTATGTAAGGTGGGTTGAGTGTGTATATGGGACTTCCAATATGCTCGAGCGATGTGGAAGACCACTCAATATAAAGATGATGTCTAATATAGTATTACTTTGAAGAGGTACTAATAGAGATTACAAGGGTGTCTAATTAGGTGGCATTTTATAAGTTTCCTTTTCTGTTTTCTTTTGTATTTTTTTAATAACAAGTATATTGATGGAATATATTCCTATGTTATTTAATGATTTCTAAACATATTTTTGTCTTAAAAAGATTTTTAAAATTTGAGTGTTTATTTAGAGGAATGTGCTCAATATCATTTATGGTGTTTTATGTTGATACAAAATATTTATAGAAGATAGACAATATAGTTGTGTAAACTGATAAAGATAAAGAGCAATATAGTTGTAGAACAACAATAAAGAAAAACAAAATTGAGAATTAATAATTGTAAGAAAACCTTTACTTATATTGAAAACTAGATGAAACCGTGGCTTGCTTCTTTGAGGAGAAAATCTCCAACATGAATAGAGCTTCAAATGAAATCATATTCATTTAACAAAAAGCAACATACCTTCTACAACAAATTATACTTTGTAGTTAACAAAATATCTTTAACCATGTAATGACCCTCCATTAATGAGGCTTCAACCAATAATTAATCAACCTTCTCAAAAAGGGTCCACTTACATTTATTGATGTCACTCTTTAATACCTCATGGGCCCTATTTAATAGATATGTCCTTTAAAACATTAAATATAAACCTATTCCACTCACTAAGAGGGTTGGGAGGGACTTTAATGAAAATCATTGGTGTTAACATTGATAAACGCTAAGGTGATTAACAAATTTGAGTCTAAGAAACTCCTTTCTCACTTCCCATTAGAGCTCATTCATTGTAGAAAGGAACTTTCACGCCCTTATTCTCTATATATGGCTGCAATTTCCTTCTAAATCTATGCTACAAAAATATGGTATAACTTAACAAAGCTCTCCTAAAAGCCACTTTTCTTTCCCCACGACAACAATGGATACATGCACCAATGAAAAAGGATAGTGAGCTTACAACATATGATCCCTATCCATAGAATGAAGTACAATTTTAAAATCTCTATTTATCAAAAATGTACTATTAAAACAAAGATATCAATGATGATAGTGACAAGGTCCATATTATGTTTACTAACAAACATATACCACATCAAACATCTCACAATTATGACCATATATCATACTCAGCCCATACTCTTACCAAAAATGGGTCAAATGGTAGATTTCAATGTTCAACAAATTGGTGAGGAAGTTTACATTTTTATTTTATGATTTTAGATTAATTATTTTTAAAAATAGATCATTAAAATTACCATCTTATTTAAAATAAGCTTGTAAGTTAACAAATTACAATTAAAAATATGATATTAATAAATTATTAATATGAAGATATAGAATTCAATATTTAAATTAATATATTATTAAAATGAAGATATAGAATTCAATATTTAAATTAATAAATTATTAATATGAAGATTTGGAATTCAATATTTAAAAAGTGGTGGAGAATTTTACATTTAATATTATAATTTAAATTTAATTATTTTCAAATTATGTTACATCATTATCTATCTTTACGTTTGTGTATTAACAAAATATAAAATACATTTTAATAAATAAATTAAAATAAAGTATTATCCTTAAATGTGGAATTCAATAGAATAATTGATGAAAGTTTTTTATTAAATTTTAATTTTAAATGAAATATTTAATTGTATAATATATTAACTTCTTTTTTTCTTAATTTGAGATAGAGATGGTAAATTTAGTAATAAATAAAATCATACTCTAAAATGTTTTTAAAGGATTAAATTTATAACATATACAATAAATTCTATAATTATTAAACTCTTCATAATTTATATAATTTATTTTAAAATATATAAAAAAGAAAAAGAAAACGGAAGCTCAATTAGACTAAATTATTAATTTCTTTTTAAAATATAATATCTAGAAAACCAATTCATCTTTAAAATTTCTAAGTTGGAAAAGTATGTTGTATCTTTAAAATTTCTGAGTTGGAAAAGTATTTTGTTGTAATTATGTTAAAAAATAGAAAAACAAAAACAAAAATTTTTTTTAATTAAATTTATAATTTATATTAAAAAACAAAAGAAAAACATATAAAATGGATAAAATTTAATAAAATATTAACTAAGTAAATTTAGAAATATTATGGGAGAATTTAGACGACATCATGGTGAGATAATTCAGTTTAAATATTAAAATTTAAAACGAAACAATCTAATGATACTCCATTGTATCTTTTTATATTGAGTTTCAAATTGGAAAAATTTAAAATGAGATTTTTCATATTTTTAAATATAGATATACAATTCTTTATATATATAAATAAATCACTTAAAACAAAGTCATTAATTACTTTTCAAAACATAGCTTCAAAATCATTAATTTACTTTCAATGTTAATGTATGGAAAAAAATTGATGTTTTACTTAATTACAGGAATTGACAACTAGGTGGGTTTTATGTTTCCGTTTGTGCAACTTTCTTTATATCTTTTACTCACATAAGTATCACCAACTAAGCTACAATATCATTATGTTGGACACCTAATCCTCTATGGGTTAGTGTGGAAGTGGAATAGACTAAGGAAGTCCAAGAGACCTTGGGATGTGCAACCCAACAATCAAACAATGTACTACAAATGTATATGTTTTGTTAGTAAAAAATTTACTCTAATGTTTTATCTTTCATATTCTATTGCTATCGTGTGTGTGTTTAACATGGTATCAGAGCAAGTGTATTCCTGCCCTGCATAATTACTTTGAGGCATTTGTTTTATGACCTTTATGTGTAGGTCATTTCTGCTATCACCTATGCATTTCACGAATATTTTCTCAGCGAAATTATAGCTGAAACCTCTGTCATTTCTCCAACCCTATTTTTAGCGTTCCTGCCCTTATAACTCCCTTTTCTGCCTATTTGCCTATTTTGCCTATGTTTTGCCCATATTGCAAAATTGATATCACTGGCATGGTAGTATGGTGTGATGAGTGCATATTTGGTGATATTGCTCCTATTATTTTGAAAACCGCCCTCTCCACTTATTTCGAAAAGCGTTGAAGACTGGATTGTCTTGCTATTCTCCGGTTGTTCAAAACTCGACTATTGCATTCCCATACGTAGCATTTTTCTATCTCTTACCTGGTAGCAACATTCCATTTCTATCTCTATTTGAAACACATTCCCTTCTTCATAATGTTTCCATATGAAATCTATTTGAACATTGCCATAGGCTACATACACTCTCCCTCATCCACGATGTATGCAACATCAAAATTAATTGGTCTTCTCAGCTGGAGTAGAAGCTGGCACCGAATGTGTTCAGGTTGATTCCACAAGCGCGGAGATGAATTCGCACACTGTTTTAAGTACAAAATTGGATTGAAGTACAAAATGCAATCGAATTAACAGCTTTCAATGAGTCCATTCTAGATTTCTATATATACTAATGCAACAACATCTTGCTCAAATGTCATTGTTTATTTGGTAGATTTAGGGGGTGATATTTTTCTTAATTATTTTATAAGTTATGTACATTTTAAGAGAAAAATATGATTTTGTGGTTTATTGTAAATATTCTCTTATAATTGAGAATATCAGAGGAGTTGGGTTGTATAGATATGTTAGGGATTATAAAGTCCTTGAATATAAATTACTTGAGTCAAAAGCGGGATAAGATATTTTAGGGATTTAGTTGAGTGATCTATAGAGAAGATCATGGATGAAGAATAATCCATAACTATGTAATTAATTCTATAAATGTAAGCCTGTGTACAAGGATAGAGAGGTTAGAGAGGATAGATAGAAGTAGCGATAGAGGAAAAGGCAGAGATAGGTGTGAGCAAATGTGTGAGGGCCATTTCAAATGTAGAAACCGAGCCAAGCATTTTATGTATATAGTTTGATTAATCAAGGAAAGTTTTCATTATGTTATTTCATCTTGGATGATTATTGATTGAATGAATTATTATTGAAGCCTTGGAGAAGAGATTAGCTCCTTTAATGTTCTATGTTGATTCGGATTTAAACAGGAACACAATAAAATACAGAGATAACCATAAAGACAGATATGAAGACAGATATGCAATAGAAATAATACTTCATTTCATTACTGTGAAATACTGAAATATGCTTACAAATATAAGTGGAAATAAACCAGCTAGGGCGATGGTAGCTTATCTCTGAGAAGATATGTGGCGGTTACATGCCTCTGAACTGTGTTACAATGAGGCTCAGAGGCCTATTTATTGTTGAGAAACAATGGAAAACCCTTAACATTCCAAAACCCAACCCTAGGAGATGAAACGCCAAACTGTGGACCCTGTTTGGGGTGAGTTGGATAGCCAACTTCTCGGGGTCGCGAATTGGTCATATTATCTCCATTTGACGTGCATAATAGCCCATTGGAAAGATCTCTTCGAGGACTATGACAAAAATGACGATTTTTTGACTAAAACATTGTTGGCAGTAGATTTCCCAAGAAACGTCGTTTAGGGCCTCAAAACGGCTTCGGAAGTTTGGGACCCAAAAAAATACTAAAAATAGTAAATTGTGCTATAATTAAGGAAAATGAAAAAACTAAAAGAAGAATTGGTGGGGATCCATGTGGAATTAGCGGGTGGCCACCAACATCCACCTGGATCATTCCTCCCCCCTTAGGAAGCAATGGTCCCCATTGTGTTGAGTTCCTCCATGAGATGAGGGAACTTCTGCTGAACTTGGTCCCTGGTGAGCCACTTGCCCTGGTGAAGGAGTTGGCCTGCTTTGACAACTCAATACAATTGGATATTCTGCTGGTGAGTGTGCTTAATTTGTGTGTCCATGATCTGATCAGTTGTAGCTTGTTCCATGCAATCTGGATTTAACTTCTGCTGAACTTGGTCCCTGGTGAAGGAGTTGGCCTGCTTTGACAACTCAATACAATTGGATATTCTGCTGGTGAGTGTGCTTAATTTGTGTGTCCATGATCTGATCAGTTGTAGCTTGTTCCATGCAATCTGGATTTAACTCTGTGGGTGTGAGGAATGGGGGAATGCTGAGCTCAAACACATTATATCCCATAGCTTTGGTAATGGTGTAAGGACCATATCAGAGTGGTCTGAGTTTCTGATAGGCTCCAGTAAAGCGTTCCTTTTGCAAATGCAACCAGAATTTGTTGCCCATTTGAAACTTGTGTGGCACCCGATGTTGATCATGTCGCTGCTTGTACTTGGAATTTGATTTCTCTAGAATGTCATGGACCTGCTAGCGAATATGTTGGATGTGCTCAATGAAGTTGTTTGCCTTATCTGTTTCGAACTGTTCATGAGCAGAAACTGTGTGAGTAGCTGCAAATGGCATGGCCACATCGATGGGACATAGTGGCTGGAATCCCAAGCCCACCTGAAAAGGGTTGTGGCCAGTCGAGCTGTGGAGAGCCCAGTTGTAGCTGTGTTGAACATAGGGGAGGCTCTCGTACCATGTGCATGGCTACCTTGAGTTGTACATGCACAAAGTGTGTATGATCATCCTGTTGATGACCTCTGTCTGGCCATCAGTTTGAGGATGGAAGGCTGTGGACTTAGTGAGTTTGGTGTCTAGCATCAACTAGAGACTAGACCAAAATGTACTGAGGAATCTGCTGTCTCGATCTGAAATAATATACTGTGGGATCCCAAAGTGTGCCCATACTCGTTCAAAGAAGAGTTTAGTAGTGGCTTTTACTATGATATTCTTCTTGCAGGCCGCCAAAATGGCCATCTTTGAGAGCCTGTCAATGACCACAAAAACACAGTCATTTCCATGCTTAGTGGAAGGAAGGCCTAACATGTAATCCATGGAGATGGATTCCCAACGTCGACTAGGGGTAGGCAGCGGGATATAGAGGCCTTGCTTCTTGATGGTCGGTTTGGAAATGGTGGAAGTAGTGCATGATCTAATGTACTTCACGACATCCTGTCGAAGATTTCGCCAATAGAAATATCTGTGCAGTACTACCACCATTTTTCCAACCCCAAAATGCCCAACAACCCAACTATAGTGTGCTTCCCAAATCATCTTGGCACGCTCACTTGAAGGAACACAAAGGTGATCTAGGTGGCATAACAGGTCGTCCTGAAGGTGAAAATCTAGAACATGCTGACCCTCCAAGGGTGTCTGGTATGTGTGGCCGAACTCCGGGTCGCTTTTGTAGAGCAGTGGCCAATCAGAAGTCTCGTGCCCACAAGAGTTGAGCAGGGTGGTTAACGCCATGATTGGTGTTCGAATGAGGCAATCTGCAACATTATTGATGCTGCCCTTCTTATACATGATATTCAAATGGAACTGTTGCAGGTATGTGGACCACCTCTGATGGCGATCATTTTGCAATTTCCCTTGGGTTTGTATGAACTGTAGGGGTTGGTGGTCTATGTGAATGACCGTTTCCTTCCCCAAAATGTAATGCTTCCATTTTCGGCAGGCCTGCACAATGGAATACATCTCTTTGTCATAAGTGGGATACTTTTGGACTGTGTCTGAAAGTGTATCACTGTGATATGCCACTGGATGCCTGTGTTGAGTAAGGACTACCACAATAGCATAGTCAGAGGCATCTGTCTCGACCTCAAATGGTTGTTGCAAGTCTAGTAATGCAATAATTGGTGTTGTGCAGAGTTGATATTTCAACTTTGTGAATGCTTTCTATTGAGATTCAGACCAAAAGAATTTTTCTTTCGCTCCTCCCTTGGTGACTTGACTAAAGGGCCAAGTGATATGAGAAAATCCCAACACGAACCTGTGGTAGAAGTTGGCAAGGCCTAGAAAGTTGCAAAGGTCTGTCAGAGTGGTTGGAGATGGCCAATCCCTAATGACTAGGATCCTGGCTAGATCCACATGCACCCCCTGTTCATCAATAATGTATCCCAGATACTAAACTTGGGTCATGCCAAAATTGCATTTCTCCAAATTGGCACATAAATTGTGTTGCCACAGTGTTCGGAGAACCTCTCGGATGTGGTGGAGGTGCTCCTCCCAAATCTTGATAAAGCCTAAGATGTCATCCAAGTATACCACTACAAATGAGTTAGTGAATGGATGCAAGATGCCATCCATTAGCCTCATAAAGGTTGCAAGAGCATTCGTCAATCCAAAAGGCATAACCAACCATTCGAAAACGCCCTCCTTATCTTTGAAGATAGTCTTCCACACATCGGAGGGTTCAATTGGTACCTAGTGATATCTTGACTTCAAATCGATCTTGCTGAAATAATTTTCCCCCTTTAGTTGGTCCAAGAGATCATCAATCCGTGGGATTGGGTACCTATTATGGACAGTGATCTTGTTCAGCGCCCAATAGTCAATACAGAGTCTCCAAGTCCCATCCTTCTTCTGTACTAACATGATCGGGCTCCCACAGGGTCATGAACTCGGACAGATGTGACCTTTTTGTAGCAGCTCTTGAATCTACCTCTTGATTTCATCGTTCTCCAGAACAGAGCGCCGATAAATTGGTCCATTGGGAAATGGTGAACCTGGGATCAGATCAAAGGAGTGCTTGACCTGATAGTGTAGAGGAACCCCTGTGGGGGAGGTGAAGATGTCCACATACTCCTCTATGACCTTGTCCATCTGTAGTTGTCATGTGGAGGGGCCCTGTCTAGAGGTCATGGCCACCATCTTCTTCTTTTCTTGTGGGTGTATCATCAAGAAAATAAATTTCCTAGTTTTGGAAATGAGCTTATTGCATTGCTTTGTAGTAACCAAAGAGATGGCAGTAGGCGGTGCTACCTTTGGTATCCTATACAACTTATTTCCCAAAGTAACAATCACAACATGGGGCCTTGACTCATACACAACATGTCTCTTCCACAAGTATGGTTGTCCTAATAACACATCACAAACTTCAAGAGGAGCAATGTCACACAATACCTCATCCGTGAAGGGCTTGATGTTGTATGGAAGGCGACACTGTTGGCTCACGCGAAGATCCCATCCTTGGAGCAGCCACCCGATGATGTATGGCTGTGGATGTGCTATGGTCGGTAAGTCCAGTTGTTTCACGACCTTTGCTGAAATGAGGTTCTTTTGGCTCTCGCTGTCGACAAGGAACTGTAGTGGGGAGCCCTTTACCCACATTTGGGAGTGGAAGAGATTCTCCTCCTCCTCTGGATCTTCAGGTTCCTCCTTTTAGATCTTTGTGGTGGCAACAGTGGCGTTGGGCTCTGCATCGATAATCTGCTTCCCTTTGTCATTCCCCTTATCGGGTTCTGACTCAGAGTCAGAACATGCATCTGATTCTGAAACCTTTAGCTCGGCCACCAGTGACTGCCTGGCCCGACACTCACTTGTGTTGTGAGTGGAGCTCTTATGGAACTCACACCACTTTCCTGTGTCCCTTTTCGGCTTCGCAATGTTGTTCTTTGCTTGCAGCTTTGGCGGATTGTCTTGGGCCACCACACCTTGGCTTTGTCCTTTGTTCTACGATTTGGGGGCACCTTTCCCTTGTTTCGGATTTGTAGACCCAAAGTCTCGCTTCTTCTGTTTAAATTTTTGCTCGATCTTAATAGCATATCGGTATGCCATGCCAAGCGAGGAGATGTTCAGGAATTCCATTTCTTCTTCTATGTACTTGTGTAGGCAGCCATGGTATTTGAGTACCAAATGCTGCTATGTATCCTTGATACCCAACTTTGTGCGAAGGGTATGGAAAATATTGGTAAACTCCTGTACGTCTTGGTCCCTTCCCTACCGCAACGTGGTCCACTTTATGTATTGATCCTTATAGCTTCCGATAGGGTAGTATTGCTCCTTGACGACATCCCGAAATGAATTCAAAGTCAATGTGACTGAAAATAGTGAGCCTGTACTCTCATGATTCTGCTCGTAGTAGGTTTCCCATCAATCCTTGACGTGGGGGGCTTCTTTGAGAAGAGCGAAAATAATCTTTTCCTGACTGGAAAAACCATGAACAGAAAAATAACCCTCTAGCACATTTAACCATTTATCAATGGCATATACGTCTATTTGACCCTCAAATATGGGGATTTCAAAATTAACTTGTACCTTAAATTGTACCTTAAATGGTGTGGCATTTCCAGAGTTGTTGTTGGAAGCCGATGTGTCACCCCTGGGTAGCCGCTGAAGGATTTGGGCAAGTTGTCCATCATCGCATTCCTTTGTCACTGGAGGGGTTCTTCGAGCAAGATTTTGATAGGATCTCCTGCCCCCTCATCTTTCTTTTCAACCGCAATTCGAGGCCATCAGGATTTGCGAGGCTGGTCTTGCAAAGGTTCAACTAGTTCAAGCCCTAACTCCTTATATCCTGACCTCGTTGGGGACATGCAAAGAAAAACAGAGAAGAAAATCAAACCGCTCTGATACCACTGATCTAGATTTAAATAGGAACGCAATAAAATGCAGAGATAACCATAAAGACAGATATGCAGCAGAAATAATACTTCATTTCATTATTGTGAAATACTGAAATATGCTTACAAATAGAAGTGGAAATAAACTAGCTAGGGCAATGGTAGCTTATCTTTGAGAAGAGATGTGGCAGCTACATGCCTCTAAACTATGTTACAATGAGGCTCAGAGGCCTATTTATTGTTGAGAAACATGGGAAACCCTAAACATTCCAAAACCTAACCCTAGGAGATGAAACGCCAAACTGTCGGCCCCATTTGGGGTGAGTTGGACAGCCAACTTCCCGTGGTCGTGAATTGGTCATATTATCTCTGTTTGACGCGCATGATAGCCCATTGGAAAGATCTCTCCGAGGACTATGACAAAAAAGACAATTTTTTGACAAACAAATCATTGGCAGTAGATTTCCCAAAAAAAATCGTTTAGGGCCTCAAAATGGCTCCAGAAATTTAGGACTCGAAAAACTGCTAAAAATAGTAAATTGTGCTATAATTAAGGAAATTGAAAAAATTGAAAGAAGAAATGGTGGAGATCCAAGTGGAATTAGCGGGTGGCCACCAATATCCACCTGGATCATGTGTTGAAACAATTTTACCATTTTGAAAGACCATTGTAATAAGTCGAATATTTAGATATGAAAATATGCATTAAAGAAGCCTGTGATGCTGAGATGAAGTTATCAACGTAGAAGGTAGTTGCAGAGGTCATGAAATTTGACCAGCTATTATGAGATTTCTTAGTGATTGGAGCAGCGTATAGTGTTTTAAGAATTTTGAGTGCATGTGTGTAATTTCTTTACAGAATTGAAGGAGGTATCTTGCCTGTCCATGAAGATCGAGTCACATCCATGAAGGAGAACTTTGTTTTGTGCAAAGTAAAAGGTGAAATAAAGCTAGGAGTTCGACAATCAAATAAAGTATAATATATGTATGATATGTGGATTCTCTGATTGGTTAAGGTTGGTAGATGAATCTGTGTCTGTGTGAAGTTTACTAATCAAAGTTAAAGTAGTTATGTGTATATTAAGTCATTAAATCCATTTGTTATAGCGATCTTCGGATCAAGAGGATCAAAGATTTGGATCTGATTGAGCTAGGAGAACTCTGCTTCACACAATATGTAATTGGGGAAATTCGAACTAGAATGGAATCTATGCATTTCATTTTCAGAGACAACTCAGTGGAAATATGAATTAAGATTTATGTTAACACCTGAATTCGACCATTCTAGGAATGAAATCAAGATGCTAATTCTCTGTTCGAAACCAAGAGGAAGCCTGTTCAGAAACCGCAATCGGGGTAGGAGAGTACGAGATGCCCTGATTGTGGTTGAAGGCTCTCACTAAATCATAGAGATTGATGTCATTAGTCAATGCCTACGTCATAGTCAACTATGGTACTAGGCCTGTAATTAACCGACGTGCTAGTCGAAGACCCATAGGCCATAAATTTGATGACCGTGTGTTATCCAACGGATATCGAGAAATTGCATTTAGGTAGTTTTTGCTGCGTCAAAGTGGTATTAGAGAAAGGATGTTCTTGTTTATGGAGGTTTATGATTACAAAGGTATTAAAGTTCCTACCAGTTTAATGAATGGAAAAATTTGGCATAAGACTACAACAGTAAGACTGTAGGAAGAACTTTTGGAAGTTCTTAGAGATTGTAGTAGAACCTTATTCCAACTAAGGTTTGGAATAGACAGGGATAGAGGAGTCCTTAAGAGAAGTGAATGTAGCAACTAGAGAGAGAGCAATATTCCTCAGTGCAAGTTCTAAGGGAAAGAGGACTTGGAAACCAGGTAGAGGATAAGCTTGGTGAGAAGATCAACTCAGAAGGAAGATGATTGCTTGCAAGTGTAGAATCTCAGATAGAATAGAAGATGGCTATGGAAAGTAATATGGAAGGTTCAAAAGAAGCCTACAAGATGAAGGAAAAGGGTGCTAAAACAATACACAGGAAACAAATGAGTCAAGCGGAGCTTGACAAGGAGATGGCTGAGATAGAAGAACTCGATGTGTTAACAATGCTACTAGAGGAAAACCAAAGACAAGGTTGGGTCTTGAAGAAAAAAAGAGAGAAGTGGCCTAAGTTACAAAGAAGGCTACAACACAGACAAGTGAAATGGTTGATGGAAAACCTCAAAGAAGCAAAGTCAGAAATGGACTTTTCCATTTGTAGACCAGAATAGGGTGAAATTTTAGGTGAAGAGGATAATGGGAGATTAGCTGAGATCTCATCGGCTATTGGAATAGTTCAGAACAGTTTGAAGATATGTTGGCAAGGGAAGAAGATGAGGCTATGAAGCCTTATGTATATCAATCTTATAGTTTGTATGTGTTTGCAGGACTGTCATGAAGATGAATAAAGCTCTTCAGGTGAAGTATGATGGAGGACGTCTTTTAGAGGAGGAAAGCGATGATTTATTGTAGTAGAAAGAATTCATATATGAATTTCTGTTTGGTGTAAGACAATCAATTGAAGTTGTTATGGACGAGAAGCATAATGAAAGTGTCGTAGTGGTATTCCAAGGAGTTAAACGAATGAATTTGTTTAATGAAATTGATGAAAGAATTTTGTAATGTGATGGTACAAAAGATGGGATAACTCAGGAGGATTATCAGAAAAATAATGAAGCTGAGAATAAAGGTTGTGATGAAATGTTGGAAAATTTTCACATGGAAATAAAGTTCTTGGAAAGATTGCTCAAGGAACCTGAAGGAGAAACAAAGCTTTCAAAACCTGATAAAGAAGAGATTTTGGTTACCATGCATGATAAGGATGAAATTTCTAATGTTTATAGAGTTAAGTGAATGTTTTGACTGTTCAATTAATAACGTGGTTGTAGGTACAAGAGACAACATTAATAAATATGATCCTGAAATCAGAGAAATTGAATAGAGATTATTTGAAGATGAGATGAAATATCAGGAGTAGAAAGAAAGTTATGTCCTTAGATACATGAAGGAAAAAAAAGTAGTAATCCAGCAAGATAAATATAGAAGAAACCAGCAAATTAAAAGAGATGATCAACAACAGAAGAGTAAATTTGAGGAAGGCATTAGATTGCAGGAGTATAACAATTGGCAGCAGAATGAAGAGCGTGAGATTAGTCTGGCAATAATGAGAGCAGAAGTAGATATATTAATGGAGTGGCTACAAAGAAAGACAAATGAAGACCGAAGATATAGGTGGAGAACGAAGAAACAGGTAAAGTGGAAGATATTGCAATAGAAGTGGAATGACAAGCTGATAAACGAGTTCAAAGAACTTAAACAAATTAATATTGATTTGTTAGAGAAGGAAAAACTCAAGGGAATGGAGTCACATCAAAAAGGATCTGCTGAAATCCAGAAGGGCTACGATGGGAGATTGGTGCTTGAAGCATCAAAAGAGGGCGAAAGATCTTGTATTTTTAAAGCTAATAATTTGTTGATGAATGCAGGTACAATATCGGATAATAAATTTGTTACTATAGGGACAATCAATGACTATAGATGTGATCAAGAAGAAGTTCTTTATTATTCATCATTACCGAAAGTTGAGTGTCCAATGCAATTGGAGAAGGAAGCAACAGACAAGGAGCCAAAGGCTGAAGAATATAAGACCAAAGAAATCGCAACGGAAGGAGGAGAAGACACTATGGAAAACATCAATCGTACTGATGTAGTTGACAAAGAGGAATCACTCCGAGGAATTAGTCAAAGTAATTCTTGTAAAAACCGATGGAATCCAGCTGACAAATTGAGTGATACTAGTGATGGTGAGCTTTCATATTTAGCTCTTATTAATTTCAACATTACCGATTCAGCTGATAAAACTACAAGTATTGATGTAGAGCCAGTTCAAAACCCATTCAAAATTCATTGACCAGAAAAGTGGGCATTCGAGTTTCCACTTGTAGTTCACAAGTCTATATTTCTAGAGGTAAAGATGGTGTGGCATGGAAAGTCAAGAATCATGCTCAATAATTCTTTGAAAATACTATTATGGGAATTCTATGCAAAATTACAAAATCAAAATGATACTTTAAAGGATTGGTGGCAAAACAGAGTTTGGAATCCTGGAGGTAGCAATCATTGAGACTTCTGGCTGTTGCATTATTACAGAAAAGTGACAGACCTCATAGACAAGAGTCTATGGAAACTTTTCTACATGGGGAGTCTGATCCAGGAGCATCCTACTCAAATCTCATTTTTTATTTGGTTTATTTAGGGGGTGATGTTTTTCTTAATTATTTTATAAAATATGTACATTTTAAGAGAAAAATATTAGTCTTTGGTTTGTTGTAAATATTCTCTTATAATTGAGAATATGAGAGGAGTTGGGTTGTATAGATATGTTAGGGATTATGAGTTCCTTGAATAGAAATTAGTTGAGTCAAAAGAGGGATAAGATATTTTAGGGATTTAGTTGAGTAATCTATAGAGAAAATCATGGATGAAGAATAATCCATAACTATGTAATTAATTCTATAAATGTAAGCCTGTGTATGAAGATAGAGAGGATAGAGAGGACAAAGAGAAGTAGCGATAGAGGAAAAGGAAAAGATGGGTGTGAGGAAATGTGTGAGGGCCATTTCAAATGTAGAAACCAAGCCAAGCATTTTATGTATATAGTTTGATTAACGAAAGAAATTTTTCACTATGTTATTTCATCTTGGATGATTGTTGATTGATTGAATTCCCGTTGAAGTCTTGGCTAAGAGATTAGCTCCTTTAATATTCTGTGTTGAAGCAATTCTACCATTTCAAAAGACCATTGTAATAAGTCAAATCTTTAGATCTGAAAATATGCATTGAAGAAGCTTGTGATGCCAAGATGAAGTTATCAATGCAAAAGGCAGTTGCAGAGGTCATGAAATTTGACCAGTTATAACGAGATTTCTTAGTGATTGGGGCAGTGTATAGTGTTTTAAGAATTTTGAGTGTGTGTGTGTAATTTTTTTATAGCATTGAGGGAGGTATCTTACATAACCATGAAGATCAAGTCACATCCATGAAGGAGAACTTTGTTTTATGTATAGTAAGAAGGTGAAATAAAGTTAGGAGTTCGAGAATCAAATAAAGTATCATATATGTATGACATGTCAATTCTTTGATTGGGTAAGATTGGTAGATGAATATGTGTCTATGTGAAGATTAGTGTGAATCATTAATTGAGAACTCTATATAGGAATCTAGTGGAATGAGAAAGAGCGATCGTGATCATCATCATGATGTAATCAAAGTTAAAGTAGTTATGTGTATATTAAGTCATTAAATCCATTTGTTACAGTGATCTTTGGATCAGGAGGATCAAAGAATTGGGTCTGATTGAGCTAGGAGAACTCTGCTTCACATAATTCGTAATTGGGGAAATTTGAACTAGAATGGAATCCGTGCATTTTCTTTTCAAAGACAACTCAGTGGAACTACGAAGGAAGATCTACGTTAACACCTGAATTCGACCATTCCAGGAATGAAATCAAGAAGTTAATTATCTATTCGAAACCAAGAAGAAGTCTGTTCAGAAACCGCAACAAGGGTAGGAGAGTATGACATGCCTTGATTGTGGTTGAAGGCCCACACTAAATCATAGTCGTTGATCTCACTAGTCAACGCTTACGTTAGAGTCGACTACGATATTAGGCCTGTAATTAACCTGCATGTTACTTGAGGACCTGTAGGCCGTAGATTTGATGACCACGTGTTATCCAATGAATATCGGCCATAAAGTGATCTAGCATTAATTGCGATTGTTGTTTAATTTCGATTGTTGTTCAATTGCGATTGTTGTTCAATTGCATTTGTTGTTTAATTGTGATTGTTGTTCAATTGTGATTACATTTCAATTGTTATTATGGTTCAATTGGGGTTTTTGTTTAATTCTCAATTGGCGTTTAATTACGATTTGAGGTCTGATATTGTGTGCATTCAAGTGGGACCAGCATTCATGGGAGGATTATGTGTAGAAATAATGTTTGGTGATTGGTCAGGTTTTTGTTAAGACCCACCAATAGAAATGCTTCACATTTGTATAGGTAGCCCATAAACCAGGGAAATTGCCTTTAGGTGATTTTTCCTACATCATATACAATAATCCCATTACTTGTATAAGCAAGGGGAAAATTCCTGCACCTACCTTCTATTATTTCTAAAATATTATCTACATCTACCTAGCCGTAATGACATCTACCTCCCTTCACATTTTGTTTTTCTTCGGTCTACGATGTTGGAGTATTTTCATGCATTACAATTGTAACATACCCTAACATACCCTCTGCTCATTTATTTTTTTCAAAAATAAAGAACAAGAATGTATTTATATGTAAATTAATTCTTATCTTTAAGGCAATGGTTGAGGTTACCTGATATGAGGCTCCCCTTATGGTTGGAATAATTTTTTTCCAAAAAAAAAACAAATTACCCAACATATAAGATATCATTTTTTCTTGTTAATAATGTCTTTGTGATATTTACAGGTTCTAAGTTCATGTTTCATTAAATTGGGTCATCGATACACTAGTAGAAAATGCGAGATTAGTGACTAGGTGAATTAAAAAGTTAGTCACCACATCTTTTCCAAGTGAAATAATACCAAAAATGAGTAATATTAAGTGAAAAAACTAAAAACAACTAACATAAACAATTGATTTAGTCTCAAGTTAAAATATATGGCTAACTAATAAATAATACAACTAAAAATGACTACTTAACAAGTATTACAATAATAGAAACCAGTGGTTTCACTTAGCAATGTAAGCTTACAAGTAATAAGGGATATAAAGGCTATTATAGATTGGATGAAAGGTTATACTTCCATAAATACTTATTCATCTTCACATGGTGTATAGGGGAGCCAAATTTACATTATTTATTTCTCATAATTTATAATTTTAATAATAATTATTTTTATAATTTTTGTTTTAAATGTATCTTTTAAAATATATTCATTGAATCAAATTCTATTTGTTAACTTTTGAAACCTGATTTGAAGAAAAAATTTTGATTTTAAAACTATCAAATGGCTGCTACTTTAATTTTGATATTAAAATAAAAAATTTAACCCAATTGTAATTTACATCTTTTATTTTTCTATTACAAATATTTCTTTATATTATAATTTAATTTTCAATTTCAATTTTATATCTTCTTTCAAATCAAATGCTCACAACAACATTGGATCACTACATTCTCATTCGATATCTCCGTGGAAATGCCAAAGAAGGAATTCCTTTAAGGTGATCACTCGATTTCATGGGATTCAAACCCAGATGGAGTCTACATGGGAAACGACTAAAGAGCGCAACAAAAATTAGGTGGAGCAAGGGTGAGCTCATTACGTGTGGAGCTTATGGTTATGTTTACATGGGTATGAATATCTATGTCGAAATGCCAAAGAAGGAATTCCTTCAAGGTGATCACTGGATTTCATGGGATTCAAGCCTATTGATGACCCAACATGACCATTCAACATTATAAGGGAGACCATCTATTGAGGAACTTAAAGAAACTCCTTTTCTAGTTGGAATGGTGGATCCAACTAGTTAAAATAGGTCCAATTACCTTCTCTCTATCTCTGCTTGCTTAAAATATGTCTTTTACTTACAAATAGAGAAGAGAAATCATATCAGATATCCTGTTGAGCTCAGGCAAGAAAGTGATCCTTATGTCTCTTCTCTATTGGTAAGTAAAAGACATAATTTAAGCCAACAGAGATAGAGAGAAGGTAATTGGACCTAGCTTAACTAGTTGGAACCACCATTCCAAACAGAAGAGGAGATGCTTTAAGTTCTTTATTGGGTGGTATCCCTTATAACGTTGAATGGTCATTTTGGGCCATCAACATTTTTGGCGCTAGAAGGAGGGCCTAAGTACTTGTTGTCTTTTGGAGTTTTAGTATCTTAAAGTTTTATTTTAATCACAATGGCTCCTCTCAAACTTCCAATTTAGAGTTGTATCTTTGGACGTGCATCCCTCAATACTCCTCCATAGATAGTAAGACACTTGTCAAAGGTAAAATTTAATGGTAAGAAGAATGCTTTTGCATTTGATCATGCCTTGCAATTTATTCAAAAATTTTCAAATTATAATTTTCATAGTAATGATGAAGGTATTTTATGTAGGATTGTTACTCTTACATTCTCGGAAAAAGCAAGAAGATGGTGTCAATCTCTTTGAGTTGCCTCTATTCAAAGTTGGGATCAATTTATGATGAAATTATTTTATGAATTTGGTGGTTCTGATTATGAAGAT
This sequence comes from Pinus taeda, assembly GCA_000404065.3. NCBI lineage: Eukaryota > Viridiplantae > Streptophyta > Pinopsida > Pinales > Pinaceae > Pinus > Pinus taeda. The sequence continues at coordinate 69,296 of APFE030287265.1, read as the reverse complement.
GTATGTGATGAATTTGAATATTTACGAAGGTTTGAAAATGAATCTTTTATAGATTTTATGGTTAGATTTCAATTAAATTTCTTAAGATTCAAAGATGAAAATAAACCTCCAGATATTGAATTGATGAAATTGTTTGAATATATTTCTTCTCTTCCCTATGTTCTTAATCCATATGAAACCATTCTAAGATTTGATGAATCTTCTTCAACTTTTATTAACATAATTTAGAATTCCAATACAGAGGTGCATACCAATCAAGATAAAGTTGCCTCTGCCATATATGATCAATTCCTTCGGTTAGTACTCACCTCTTATAACATTAATAATGATCACAATATTCTCTTCCATGTCAATGAAACACAATCACGAAGCTTGAAAAAATTTGCTAATCAACAACAAGAAGATATCTTGAAGAAACAACTACATTGAAATCAGAAAATCAACCTGAATCTAATTCAAAAAATCAATCATTAAATCACCAAGCAAAAGTAAAAATCAAAGATTCTAAAACACAATTTGCTGTAGAAATTTCTGAATTTTATCATGATAATCAAATGCCAAATTCAAGGCATCCAAACAACATTCTTCAAGAAAGCATAGTTAGCCAAATGAATGATCAACAATCTGAAATTTGCAATGATAAAAACACACGAGTCTGTACAAAAAGAGATTTTCAGATTCATTTCTTTAGACTCACATTTCTCTCTTTATCCTTTTATTATTTCTTATAGTGATTTATCTCCTCTTTGCATTAATATTGTTCCATAGAATAGAGAGGTTGGTATTAATGACTTACCAATTACTTTTTATTATGATAGAGAATCATTCATTGATCATTCTTCCGAAATTTCTAAACATGTGCTCAATATTCCTTCTTGTCTTGATATATCATATGGGAATGACAAAATCCTAGTGAATTTCATGAAGTTATTTATGATGATTACTCTAACATTGAGGATGTTGATTTATCTTCTTCTCAATTAAATCCTCGTGATCAAAATCTAATCACGTTCGAAAATGAAGAATAGTCTAACTCAAATATTGTTCCAAATAGTTCTGACTTTCAAACAATGAATCTTATTCCTAATTTTAAAATTTAAGAATCCATTCCAATTTATTATTCTTATGATGATAAAATTCTCATTCCTTTTCATAATTTTGATTATTTCCCTCTTCCACAATATGCTCATTTTAATTGTATTATTTTGGCTAGTCTTGTAAGAAGGAATTCATTTAAAATCAGTCCTAATTGTGATGTAATACTAATTGTAACAATTTTCTAATCTACATTTGATTTTATTATTTCTCCTTAATCTATTTTTTTTTTTTTTAGACTTTTTTTTTGTTTACATTTTTCAATTTATAAATATCATTGTTGGCATATTGAGCAATTAAGTTTTCAAAATTCACAATGTGCATTGCCAAAATGTGAAGGAGAAGCATAAAATTCAGATCATGACCGTCAAGAGATGATGATCTTCCAATTCCATTCAATGGTCATGTCTTATCAGCTAACTTTTCCTTCTAGAGTGCATTTTCAACATGAATCATCTATTTTGAATACATTTATTCAATATGTCCAACCTCTTAGTTTAACCAATGATCTCATGAAAAATTCATAAAGGTCCCATCCAAATTTCATTAATCCCTTTAAAATATGTTTGGAAGGTTCATGTTCACCAAAGATCATTAATTTTTTGGTTTACATACATAACACTAATGGTTGTTTGACCTCTCTCCCATTTGACTTCTTCCTATCTCCAATGAATACTCATCCATACTTTTATGATGTCATAGAGATTTGGTTTGAGGATTATTGTCAGGAGAGGCTGTTTGTAAGTAAACTGATTGCAAATAAGTTAACCTTTATAAATATGTTATTATTTAGTGTAAATATTACATTTACATTTATTTATATTGGTTCAATTGTAATTGTATTTTTGTTACTAATGTGTGACTTTTACATATATACAGGAAATAAAATATCTGATTGGTTACGACTGAAGTATGACTATACCTAGTCATTTTTCCTTTTCATGTAGTTAGGGTTAGGGATAGATAAGTTTAGAATTATATTCCTTTCATGTTTATAGTTATTTTGTTACTGCAAATTTTTAATAAACAGATAATAAGCCTATGATGCCTCCTTCTTATTTAATCCATTCTCTTACAAAGAGTGTTTGAAAAGTGTGAGTTCTTAATTACTCTTACACAACACTTGATTGTTCTTCTTGGTGAAGCGTCATCACATTGTTAAAAAATCATAAAGTAAATCAGGAATAATGAAGTTCCAAAGAGTATTTATAGCCGAGTGCTCTTGAGAAATTAAATTTTGAATTCATTAAGCATTACTATATGATCACTTTTCCCACTCTTGTTATTGTAAAGTAGATGCAAATCAACAACTTATTACTGAATAGTTATTTTAGATTGAATAGTAGATGATTTTCAACATATGAAAATTTTGAGAAATGGATGGGAGAACTTGAATATTCATGAGGTAAACTTGCAGTAAATTTTCTTCTAGGTATGCATTCCCATGTACATCTTCATCTGTTGTCAATTTCTCTTTTCATTAGTTTATTTATAATTTATGTTTGTTTCTTTTTGCAGGTATTATTAGCTTAATTTGCAGACTTGAATTTTAATAGAAAACTTAATTAGTTTTAAATATAAAGAAAGTGACAAGTCTGCAACATGTTTAGGGAAGTATTTGTTTTCTTATTAGAATTTTTGGTACTTTTTATTTGTGCTTCTCCACATGTTTCACTTTCTTTTCAAATTTAACGATATGAGTCAGTAATAATAATTTTTCCTCTTGTTGATGCAGCTAAAATTAAATTCTTCACTCTTTCTTATTCATATTTTCTATAATCAAAGGAAACTCGCACAAATTGATTTTTGTAGCAAGTTATAAAATGATCCTATCCATGATTTTATCTCTGCCCATTCTGAATCTTACATTTTCCATGTTTAGTTAAACCTTTAGACTTCACTCATTTATATTACATATGCTTGAGTTACATCCCCTTTCCCCGAGATGATTTAGAACCCCTTACAAATCTCAAAATTTCAAACCTTCTCGCTTATCAGGCTCTTAAGTTTATGCTATATTGAAAGCATTTTAAAGCACATCCTCAAATTTGTCTCTCCAAGATCCATGTGACCTATTTTGTTTCTATGCCTGACCTCCTCAATCTCAAAGTCTTGTAAAGGTACATTAAATTATCATTCTATCCGAGTTTCCAATATTATGTTTATATTCAATAAGTAACCTCATACTTTATTTTTATTGGAACTCTATTTTAAAGAATTTGTGAGAAATATTTACGAAGTCTTTTCATATTCCAGAACCTTGGTATATCAGGTTATTATCATTAATCGATTGAAACTTATTCCCAAGATTTCCCTTTTTCTTCTTAACATCTTCAACTAAGTGAGGTATCTGGCTAATATAATCTTGTTGGCTTCTTATCAATTCATCCACTACTTTATAGTCTAACTTATCATTATACTCACATGGAGTCCTCTTTGATTATCTTTATATATTCAAGTTAACTTTCATGTTACTTGGGTATTTGAGAACTTGGATGTACTTATAATTACAATTTTATCAAACCTCGATAATTGATTTCTTAAGATTATTTTGTAAGTTTTTGGGATATACATTATTCATGGTGTGTGCACATGGGCCTATTTTTACTCTTCTTGGAAATATTCCAGTCTAATCAAAAGTTCATCACTTGTGGTTTATTTATGGTTTTTTATTTGTCTCATTATTGAATGTCCATTTCATTATCTCAATTATCTTTTAATATGCATCCTAGTTTTTTTTGTCAAAGCACTCTTCAACAACCACTATGATGATGCAACCAACTGCTAAACAGATTTGGAATAGCTAATAATATGGATCATGGTTAATTAATGTTTGAATTCTCTTTTGTTTAAATTTTTGTTATAGTACTCCATATTTATCATGTAAAAATTCAAAGTCCTCTCCATATACATAAAAAGTACTATATAGGTTGGGACTTGATCTTGATTTTCAAATCATGCAGTGAATATAATCTAAAATATGAAGAGAACGATTCCTGATACCATTAATAAAGAAGCATATCTTCATTTTCCATTTTTGATAGACTTGGTTTACTTCTAATTCCCTACACGAGAGACATCTTTTTATAGTTTACTGCTTGCTTTAGTTAAAATTTGATAAATGATCATTTTGGGTCAATGAGATTTCAAAAAGTTCAACTTATTCATAATTTAAATTCAAATTAAATGGAGAGGTTATCTTTTGTTGGAAAAAATGATATTTCTCATGTAATTTGAAACCAAATTGTCCAATGGTAAGTTTCAAATGCCCATTGTCGTCCTTTTCCATTTCTTTACATTTTGTTTTCAGTTTCATTTTTAGTTTTTGTCGATTTATATCTTTGTTTTGCAAGACTTCAAGAATGATTGCACACCTCATATTTGACACTCATTCTCCTTGTTTATTTTCAAGTTTTTGGAAGAGAAATAATGATGCTCACATCATCTAAATTGGGGATTCCCTCAAACTTATAGTTTGTTTTTCAAACACTGTTTTGATCAAAAAATTGTTAAGATGCTTTCATGCAAGCTTTGTTGTGAAACAAATTTTTTTGCAACAAGCAAAGACTTCTCATTTGGATTCATTAACCTTATAACTTCTATTCACTTTACATTTTGAGAGACCCATTTATTATAACTCTGCAAGATAAAATTTATTAAAATGTCAACATAGAATGAACATTCACATGAATATCTTCTTTTAATTTTTGTTGAAAGATTCTATAATTAGTGTTTTTGTGTTTGTCTTTAATTTGGGATTTTCTTTTAGATTTTCCTTTCTTATTTTGACATGTTTGAATTTGTTTTTTCCCTCTTTCATTTCAATTTCGATTTATTTTTTCACATTTTCCATTTCTCATGATTTCCTTTTGGTGACTTTGCTAAAATTTATGTGGAAGGCCTTTTCCTCAACCACCTTTGGTTGGCATACATGGGAAACGTTTACTCTGTCTATCTCAATGAATTTCATATACCATTAAAAGTATATATTTATGGAATCGTGAAGCCCTCTTGCTTTAAAATATTTTCCATGGAGGAACATACATCCTTTATAAGTGATATAGTTCACCTTTTCAAGGAAAGAACTGACTTTAGTTTAATTCAATAGATCCCCCCCATCCCTCCACTTTAAAAAACCTCTGATTGATAATCACAGGGAAAGATTTTTGGATTAAATATTATGGAAGCATTATATCCATTTTTTTAAGTATGTATTACCATCCCACATATTTCACTCATATATATCATAAATTAAAGCTCATAAATGTGCTTTTCAAAAGGGTGACCAAAAGGGGAAGCATGAGAAATACAAGTAACCCACCAGGGCTATGGACGTTTGCTGGAAGCAGGGCCATGCTTGGATGGAATTAAATACAACTTTGTCAGGGTACTCTTTAGGCTCACTGGTAGCGAAGCAATGTTAGAGACCATTCATATCGATGGATATATGCTTTATCAAAACACTCCTATCTGTACCTTCTTCTATTTTTCATATGATTCTAAACTCAATCTTCCTTGAGTACATACCTTTTTGATCCTATAATTATTAATTTATTCAATGTGGGACCCATGCGAAATGTTTTACTGATTGTTGGTTCGATAGAATCCATTATTTTTAGCCTTTTAGGTAAATTGAAGTTCATCATCTTTTAACCATAGATAATTGGTTCTTCTCCATATGTCACCATTGTTGATGTGAAAACACAACAACCCCATTTTTCACTTATTTATTTCAAATAATGGGGATCCTTTCGAGAAATTTTGGCTAAATCACCTTTTAAAATTTTCTATTGGTTAAATGTCCTACAATTTTTCCAAATTTCTATTTTCTTTGGATTCTTCTTCTTATTGCTTCATTGTGTTTGACTTTTCACAATCATTCCATTGATTAGCATTTCATCTCATTTGGTTACACGATTTGAAAATGGTGCTCATATGTAGTTTGATCATTTTCACTTAGAGGGCTTAAAAATGTACAAAATGTATATTATTTTTTTTTTGTAAATTAATTGTAAATATTGATTTTAATTAATTTTTGCTAATTAACTAATTTTGCTAACTGTCCTACAAAATCACTGCAACCTAATTGTATAACAATTAAAATTATGCTGTTTTCGGATTCCGTAAGTCTATGATTAAATCTAAATTTAAAACAAATTACGAGATCTGAAATATCTAAATTGCAAAGTGGTTGTAGTTCATTTTGTCATATTTTTAATTACGTGGTGGTTGTATTTTATGAGAGTTGTCCCACTCCACCATACTCTTCACCTTACCTCCCTCACCTCCTCCCTCACACTATACTTCTCCCTCATTCCATCGACACCTTGGGATTTTATTTTATCATAACTTTGTTTCAAAAAACCTCTGATATGGCTTAGTATCTCCCCTCCGATCTCTTGCATAACTTCGATGGGATTATTATAAACTTCGACAAGTCAAAAAACTGGTTATATAAAATAAACATTGCGTAAAGACATTGCCGAAGGCTTATTGCACCTGGACACTTTTATAATATAAGAACTTTTGTTTTAATAGAACCTCCAATGTGTAATAATTCTCGATCCTCCAAGGTTCTCCCCCTCTGATGACAACGGTTCTCTCTCCTCTGATAACATATATTGAGACATCGACATTTTCTATGACATCGGGGACTTTTGATATCGGAAACAATTTTTTAAAATATACAATATGTTTCACTTCTGATATCACTCCTTCGATATCCTAAATAGCCTCCAAGCCTTTGATGCCTATCCTTCATTTGACTTTGATGATTCAATGATTGATTAATATGAGGGTTGTTTCATTAAAGTTTGGTTGATAAAATGGTTATTTAATATGAAAGGTTTGAAGAATATGGTGTGTAATAATTAAGCAAATATGGTTTAGAATTTAAATGAAAGAATAATAAATCAATAAAATTAAAACAATTTCAATAAAATATTCTTGTATATAAATAATTTTTATATAACTTAGTTAATCTGTAAATAAACAAACTTATAATTAATTGTGATCATATTTAGTAATTTTAAATTAGATTTGTATATAATTAATTTAATAATTGTAATTATTTGAAAATTAATTAATTTTGAATTGTACATATGATTAGAATTAGAATATTCAATTATAATTTCTGGATTTTAGCATGCATGACATTTTCCAGAATTTAGATATTTTGTTTTAACATTTCATCTTTCGAGAGACATATCTGGAGATCTACTCAACCAAATGAGGTTTGCAATAGCTTGTTGGAAAGATAATACAAAGGAGAATAATATGCGATGATTAGTTTTAGAAAATATTATCATTTAATAACTTTGAAATCTAGTAGAAGGAAAAGTGATGAATTTGCATCAAAAAAATAAATTTCTATGTTGATTTGGGCAAATGTTATTGGCATTGGAAAATTTGTTGTTATTAATTTCTCCTCCAACATTCCTCAAAATAAAATCAAACTCAACACAAGCAATTACATCTTGAAATTTATTTTGATTTTAGTTTATGATTTTATTTAACAATTTGTTGAGAATGAGTTGGGTTTTCTATTTTGTTTACCAAATTGGTTTTAATTTATGAATTTCAATTGGTTTTTGGCTGGAGAGAAGTTAGAAGGATGAGAAATAGAAGATCTGAAGCAATGGAATTGCTCCAGCAAGAGACAAAAATAAATTTTGGCCAATCAAAATTGTTGGAGAAAATTTGTTTCTCCCACAAATCGCTCATTTTTTATTTCATTTTGTAATTATAAATATGATTTTTAGAGACTTCTAAAAGGAGAAAGGTTCCTCTTCTCTACACCCAAGGAATTTTGAAGCACTATTGTAAGGAATTTACAACTTGTAGGAGTAGGAGGAAAAGTGAAAATCTGAGTCATTGGGATTTGTATTTTTCAAATATGGACTTTGTATTATGATAAAATCTTGCACTATTGTAGCTCTTCCTATTAATGGTAGAGTGTTTGATTTTTAAGATATTATTAGAGTTCAGTTCAAGGAATGGAGCACAAAGACTAGGTTTTAATAAATTTGTATTTTAAATAATATTATTTGTAATGCAAATTTCATTTTGAATAGCAAATATGTGTGAAGATTTCTTATATTATTCACTATTGTTTGATGTGGAAGGTTGTACTTTGAATTCACTATCTAGTTTATGGGCCTTATAGATTTGTTATCAATTTTCTCTTTGCTCACATATGCTCAAATTAGATTTCTAAGTAACTTTTTACTCCGAAATATGCGTTCTAAATTTGATTTAATTACCATTGAAATTAAGTGACCTATTTCCCAATGTTATTAGTAATCATTCACTGTTAATAGATCTCTGAACAAAGCATGTTTTGGTCATTATGATATTAGCTAATAGAACTATTTCATTAGCCATATATTCACCTAAAACCATACATGTTAAATTCACAATCATTTAATTACTTTGTTCTAGGTTAGGTTAGATCAACATCTTCCTAATCGAGACATGCTTATGAGTTCTTTCCTTTTTCTTTCATTCTAGGATTATTTTTCATTTAGATTATCATTACATTTCTAAAATTCCTCTTATCAAAGAGGAAAACTTTACTTGTGGCTTAGTTGAGCACTAGATCAACTTAAGGATAGCTTCCTTTCTTGAGCTCATCAAGAGAGATGATATGTTGTCTCTTCTCTATTAGTAAGCAAAAGACATACTTTAAGATAGTAGAGATAGAGAGAAGATAACTAGACCTAGTTTAATGAGTTGGAACCACCATTCTAAATGGAAAAGGAGCTCCTTTAAGTTCCTGATCAGGGGGTCTCCCTTATAATATTGAATGGTCAATTTGGGTCATCAGATGGAGTTTGCATGGGAAATAGCTAAGGAGAGTAGAAACGATTGGGTGGAGGAAGGGTGAGCTCATTGGGTGTGGAGCTTATGGTGGTGTTTACATTGGTATAAATTTTGACTATGGAGAGATCTTGGTCATCACAAAGGTATTCCTTTTTATTAAAAATGATTTTTGTTCTTACGGGTAAACAACTTCGAAGGTTTATATGATCAAGACATAAATTTCATCTAAATTCGAGGGTTTTATGATTATGGTGATGCAAGTCTTGCTGCATCTAGAAAATCATCAAAATATAAGGTGCATATAAGCATCTTGCATGTCATTATTGTACAAATATATTCACTTATCCCTAGATTTTATAGGGTAAGAATGTAAGAAAGTATATTTTTTATTTTTAAATTTCTTTTTGGTGTTGAGTGTGTGTGTAATGGACTGTATCATGTCCAAATTTAGGAGCTTGAGTGGTGCAAAAAAAAATGGTAGGTTGCAAATACTACTAGCATTCAGTGTTAACCCAAGACCTTCCTCAAAATCTGTTATAGGAAATGAAAATTTATTGTAACCATGAACATAGAATCATATCTTTGTTTCAACCTCAGAGTTTGATCTCAGTGTCTATAATTTTAAACCACATTACTATATTTTAACTAGAACGTACCTAGATCCATAAAGATTACAAATCTCCAGAGCGGAAGCTTAACTTCTTCTAAATAAAGGTCTACTTATGGGATTTGACAACCAGTGATTAGCTTGACATTTACCTCCTTTTTTCAATTGAACTCAATATTATTTATAGAACACCAAAATGATACCTAACCCTACAGTTTATGGGTTCCTGATTATATCTTCAATTACAAACATAATATAGAAAATATCAATTTCTATGTACTCAAACATTTCCTGTTTTTTCAATACTGAAGATGCAATCTGGTGTTAAAGACACATTATATATCCATCTGGAATTTGACTCAAGTTTCAATACAAAACTTAAACAATTTAAATACCCACTAGATCGTTACTCAATTTTAAATACCCATTACCATCAATGAGATCGAAAAGGTGATTTAATTCTAGCTATTTTAACTTTACAAGAAATGAAAAACTACCTTTCGTATCTACTCGAAATCTCATGGATTGACCATGCCTTGGTCAATGGTTCAAGGCCCATGGATTGTATTAGATGGTAATATCTTCATACCTTCAATGTGGCTTGGCACTGCACTATCCAACACTTACAATATCACTAGAATTAATAACTCGAGAATCCACTTCCTTTATAAATTGACTCATATATGTAATCCCCTGACCAAACAAGTAGTGATTGAGGAATACTAAGAAAAAATGATGCTAAGCAGCAATGCTCCAATGTTCCAACCTCTGGCTACAATATAACATCTCCATGCTCTACGGAAGAACTCCATGCTCTTAATTCAAAATTAACACGAACATAACATGTAGGCACATCAAAACCCTATTTTGTATATAATTTCTATATAAAGCACCATACCCTTTCATGACAATATTATATTGTAACTAGAGAAAGGAATTCCAGGAAACTAATCTTCATATTTTTGTAACACATTCATCCACAACCTCAACAACAACCATATAACATCAAACATAAAATTTGTAAAAACATGAAATTTGTGTTTGATGCCTTCTACCTAGATAACCATGCATATACATGCATTTGTTTTATTGCATCTAGGTCACACTTTTGGTGCTCATGGTATCTAAAATAATTGCAACTGGTCTCCATATTTTCTCACACCTTTGGTAGGAAAATTCACACAATTTTGAAATCATGTTTTTCCTATAGTGACTATGTTGGTTACAATAACATCCAATTTCTTGAAACAATAAGGTATGCACTTTTTCTAATTTTGTGATGTCTGTAACAATTTTGGGTTGCAATAACTTTGTTGTTTCTACCACATAATATTTCTTTCTATAACTGCATTTACAGTCTTGTGTATGCCCTATGTTCATTGAAACAACATTCTTCCGAAAAACAGTTCATGTGTAACATCTATCTAGTGTTAATTATTTGATTTATGCGGCCCTTCAACTTTCTCTCTAAGTTTATTATAAAATATGTATTCCTAGTATCCTTTCTTTATGATTTATGTGCCTTAACAGGAATCTTTAGTTTGTAATCAAAATTTTGTTCTGCAGCCCACTACATTCATGTATGGTTATGTTCCTCAAATTATAACTTTGTCAGCGCACTTCTAGAATCTGCCTCTAACCTAATGTAATTATGCTATAATTTGTCTCTAGCATTTATCTTTCATTCCTCAATATGAGAATCATTATTGTTCCTTCAATGACATCGATAAGATGTGACTCAAGTTGGATGCCAATGCTTTGGTATTATTTCATATATGGGCCATCAATGTGTGGGTGTAGTAGATGTTGCTACCTTGCATCTTTCTTTTGTTGTTTTGGTTTCTAGTGCCATTCAAAATTGACTCTGCCATTTTGTTCTTGAAACTCAAAATTGGTGCTGAATATGGGCATCATTGATGTTTATTTTCATTTTTTCTCTTTACATATTTTTCTAAGTCTTTACATTATAAAAACCTTTCTCCCTTGATATGTCTATCTTCCAAATTCAACATTTCAAACAAATTAAAAAAGAATAGATTCCATTAATCAATTCACACATTCCTTTGTCCTTCATGAAAACATTTAGTCAAGTTAATACACATGATCTTCATGGGTCCCATCTAAACACATGGATCTTCATAGGTCCCACTCAAACATCTAGATTCTCAAAGGTTTGACTTGATTTCTCTTACGCCATTTTTATTTTTGGGGTGCACGCATAATAAACCCAAGAAAATTTGAGAGAATAATAAATTCTATATTAATATCACAAAATATACAAGGTGGGATGCTTAGGTAGGATGCCAACCATGCATGTATTACTCTCTCCCTGTATTTTATAAATCACATTTCAATATTTGTAACACTATATATGGTTATGGTGGATTAACTACCTAACCACTGACTAGATATTCAAATATTACGTTGGTCACTTGTTTGCTAATGACAAGCATTATATTCTACTAGACACTACATATCATTAACTTATACATAAAAGTTTTATAATCCATTAGTTTTCTTCTCTAGCATTCTTTTAAGTTGCAACCAAATTGTCAAAAATATAAGCATCTTTCAACAAACCATGTTTATTCAAGTCAAACAATGTGGATAATTGTTTTTTTCATTCATGTAGCAAGAGCTTCGACAAATACTTTATCAAGCGCATCAAGCTAGGTGATAAGTTGTTGGCCATCAATCATGTTCACTTGTGTCCCTTTCGACATCAATTCAATTTGTTGTGCATTGACTTGCACATGCGTGCAACATATTTCCAAATCTTTTTCATATGTCAAAAGAGATCATCTTCAATGAGAAGCCAAAGAGCTAAATATAATTCACAAGGCCATCTATTCAGTCTAGGAGATTTACCCTTAGCCATGTGTGGGGATTTACATTTTATCGTGCCTCATTAATGTATTAAAGAATTACCTCTAGGATCGCCAATGTTAAAGGCTCTCCAACATCGAAGGCTCAACTTCAATCAGTGAATTATAGTGTTTCTAGTGAGCTATGATGCTAGACGGTCTCTAACTTCCAAGAAATGACGGTCTCTAAGCTATGAAACCTCAAAGAAGTAACCCAAATGATGGTAGTAGCCAAGGTTACTTGGGAGTGGGAGTGGGTGATTTTTTTTTAAAATCTCATGGTTTGGGAGAAAATCGGGAGCGAATATTTATATAATATATATATTTTAATATATTTTGATGCATATATGTCAAGAAAATAATGTATAATGATGAATTAAATATAAAAGAATATAAAAACATGGATTACACCATATAACATCAATCACCTATAATTTGTAATCTTCATCAACCACGTCCACAAGTTACGAGTTCTCATTTATATAGGATGTAAGTGTGCACATAACCAAAATATCATCAAGTGCAATCCATCTCTAAACTAAAAATACATCAACAAATAGAATCTAAATGGCCTCTAGCATCCAAAAAAATCATGCTACAAGAAGTAGCTACTTAATAGAAAAACCATTAGCTATCTTGGGATCCTTGTCATTAATATCACCCTCTAATCATTTAACATAAGATAAAAAAAATGTAGCATGTCAGGTTAAGATATTATTTGAGTAATGGGTACAATTTTTAGTAGGGTCATGATAGAGGAGTTAGACAACCAATGTCACTAACATGAAGGTACATAAAGAGCTTGGTTCTCTTTATTAAATATGAGTTTTGTACCCTATTACATGACAAAATCCAATGAAAACATTACAATCCCCCCAATCCTGAAATCCTAAAAAACTGATAAATCTATTTGATTTTGAGTGAGATCTAAAATTTTACTTTCTCCATATGATATCTATTGAGGTTGGAACCACTCTCAAACATCTTGATTCATTTCATTGTAATGTTAAACATTTAAGTAAAATGATGAAACTGAAAGATAAAGGAGTTCTTAAATATTACCATTAATTTCATATGAATACTAGGGCCATAAGCTTGAATATCAGGTTGCCCTACCAAAAAAACCTTGTTTCTTTGAAAACAAATTGTTTTCGGAACATCTTTGTGACAATTTTTTGTGAAAAAATGGAGAGCGATTTTTTTTTTTCGGAATCATGACAAGAACGAATTTTGGGAGCACACTCTCTCTTTTAGTGCACTCCATCAGAAATTCAAAGGGGGTAGAGCTACCACAAGAGCTTCACTAGGGGAGAAATATGATACCATGTGAATTCATATTGGGTGATATATATTGAGGAAATAGTGATAGGATGTATTGAACATATAATAAGGGCTAAAGGGTTTTTATATTGACAGGTATAAAAAATATAGCTCAAATTTAACGAAAAAATATAATGGGTTGTAAAAAATTTTAATGGAAAAATGGATACAGAAAATATCTAGTGAAAGTAGGGTTTTTTAAAATTGGGAAGTTGTATTAGGTTTGTATTGGTTGGGGTTAAATAATGTGATTTTTAGAGATATTTTCGAATATGTAGTCAAATTAAGGGTATTGTTTAGTATGCCAAGAATGCACGTGATATGTCAAAGGTTCATTAAGTGAATCCCCCATGGGAGCGACTCCCCCGCAACCATGGCAGTAGTGACTCCTCCAGGCTCCAATAGAGAAATGAATGAATGTAAGAGGACAACAAAATGAATAGGTTAAAATCCTAAATATTAATGGTTAAAACATGTTGATTTAGCCAAGTGAAACAAGTAAAAATCAAAATTTGTTCCCGCACGTGGCATTTTTAGCATGGAAAATGTTTAAATTTCCTAAAATGGCTTAGAAAATGGATCTGGTGTTTCCCAAAAACCTAATATGGTTAGAAAATGTTTCATGGTCATTTAAAGTTTGTTTCATACTGGAACCCATTTCTAAAATGATGAGCGACATTTCTAGTGTCTGTGATAGATGTTTCGGATAACTTGATATATGGATGATGCAATGAATAAGTTGGAATATGTGGGATGTGATAAAACTGGAAAAGTAATCATTTCAACATAGATATGAAACTATTAATGTACATGTATAGATTGATTTATTATGAAAAACATGATGCTTTGAATAAAGAAATAAGGGTATCACATATAAAAAAATAATTGGATCATTGAATTCCATCAGGGCCCTCATCCAAGACCATGCTTAACAAACTCCTCTAATTCTCATCACCAGATGAAGCTTAATTTTACAATCACTAAGTATTGTTGTATGTCATAGTATACATCCTAGGCCTTGCAACTTCATCAGATCATGATATATTAATCCTACCCATGCACATGGTAGTCCAGAGTGTCTTCTAATTGTGAATAAAGATAAACATAATAGGGAAATATATATTCTATCTCCCCCCCAGCTATTTATCTTAGGGATCAAGAAACCTAATATGCAAAAAGTCAAAATAATGTGGTTTTTTGTTTATTTTAAATTTATTATTCCATAATGTACAAGTAAACACAAAATCTGTGAAATATCTCTTACCCTTGATTTTCTTCAATTTCTCTGTTGAAGTTAATATTCGGCTCACAATCTAGCACTAAATTTGGAACTTAAAGTTGACACGTCATTCATTGCATGTCATCGTGAAAAATGTGGAACCAACTTCTGACATCATAAATCTGCATCTTGTTAATTCCCATTCAACTTGTGTCTCTTCTCTCTAGGGTTGATAAACAATAAGAATAGTTCACATTTCGTCGATATTAGTTGGTGCTAGAACCAAGCTTGACAAAGCCTTTTTTCTCTTTTGTTTTGGAAAAATATTCCAATATTTCTCCTATAAGTGAAGAATGCACATACAATGGAATGCACCACATGATTTTATGTTATCAAGGCTTGATAAACAATAATAAGGTTGCAAAGCCTCTCCATCTCACTGGGTGCTAGGACCGAGTTTTGTGAAGCTCTCCTGCTCTATCTCAATCGAGAATATTATTATGCATATAGATCAAGTGCTCAAGTTTATGCTCAAAAATCAAAGTTTCAGAATCTTGTTAAAATTATCTGAAGATCAAATCTCTCATCATTCTGAATCCAATGGTGTGAACAACACTCAAATATGAGCTTGTATGCAAAAGTTAGAGCAATTCAAAGTTCAAGTTTGACTTGTCTACATGGCACGATTGGATGACGTGGCAAAGGTCCCAGCGAATGAGGAGGCACCAAGTGGTAGGCCTCTATTGGCCCTCACATATCACATATCATAGTTCACAAGTGGATTGGGTTAAGAATCGCCCCACAGGAAGTGTCGATTTGATTTGTGATATCACATATCTTAATCACAAGAAAGGAAGAGTTATAGATTCAGTCCCTAACATAGTCAAGGTTGTGATCCGATATATTGCAATCGCATATTGCACCTAGTACGAGCTGATATATATATATGATACAGGGACTATCCACTGATAGTCAAATGCAATGAGTTTCGGTAGAAATAAGACCCTGGGCATGATATTTTATATGTTACAATTTATACTCCCATCTAGTGTGTGATATCACTATCGCAACATTCTGCCATGTTACAAGACCTTCAACTTGCCAAATCTCACTAATTGAGATTTGTGATATGGATGATAGGTTATGGCACACACCGTGACAAAATATTCACTCAATTAGTGGATTTTGGAGCGAATTTGTGGGGTTTTGTCAGTTTTAGAGTAATTTGTGGAAAAAATAGTGGGAGAACTAGGAGAAGTCATAACTTCTTCAGATCTCATCCAAATTGGATGAAAAAAAGAGGCCAGATAGCCCTTTTTAAGTATTCTAAACTCACAGAGACAGGTTTCATAAGCATTTGAATATTATAAACACACTTTTCTTTAATTTTGAGCATAATAGAGAGGCCCAAGCATTGGAAGTTGGGCGAAGGAGATGTAGCCCAGGAGGGGTGAACTCCTCATCATATCTCTACATTGTGTGTTGTATTTTGGTGCTCTTTGTTGTTATTATGTTGTTGTTCGGAATATGTTTCATGTTAAATTGTTCATAACATTTACATAAGAAACTCTAATGGGAATCTGTAAATGAAGAAAAAACATTTAATCCTTAAGCACTTGACAAGAAAATGATAAGCATATTGGGTTTTACTTTGAATGGAGAATTAGCACAACATTACTAATATGCTCCATTTCAGGTCAAGTTGTTATCAGAGCACTGATTTTTTCTTACTAGATTTTCTTCATGAAAGAAGGATTTAATTGTTTCCAAGTTTCTGTGATGCTAACAAGGTTAAAACTCAAAAGAGGTGAAGGAAATCTGGTTGGAAACCTTGAAGTTGGGTCAAGGGGAAGAAGAGAAAGGTTGCCAAAGTCCTCTACACTAATATATCCTCAAGTTGTAGAAGTTATAGTTGAGTCTTCAGAGATCATGTCTCATGAAGGAGAACATATCATGATAGAAGATGAGAAGACCTTCAAAAAGCCTTTCTTTGATATGATTGAGATGGTGAAGGTCCTTTACAAAGAGAGGAATAGTAGATTGCAAGGAGAAAGCTCCAAACCTCCCAAAGGATAAGGCTCTTTAGGAGGAGGTAATGGAAAAGGAGGTAATGGGAATGGAGAGAAGCCTCCACCCTCTCCACCATCTTCCTCATCTTCTATTTCAAAATCATCTTCACACTCTTGCACTAATACAACCGTTACTCATACTCATCATCATTCTACAAAAGGAACTGATAAATCACCTGTTATAGCACCAAATCTTTCCCTTGATATGTTTGATGCTGCATTTATGGCCTACGGCAAGCCATCCTTCCAAACTTGATCCAAATACTTAAAAAGAATGTTTTACTCCCTGTATGTGGCATTTCCCTGAGCTAAACACATGTGTACGTGGGTTTGTGTATACCCAACCCATGTATATGTCTTAAAACACTTTAAAAAATTAAATCTCCTTAATTTCAGGTGGAGATCATGGGTTTTACCTGCTGATTACCTATTAGTACTCGTGGTCTCAATTGTTCCCAATGAATTCCCAACTAAAAAACTAATTTGGGAGAAGTATAAAAAGGCTTGAATGGGAAGGCCTTAAGGACGGGAGAAGAGAGAGAATTACTCTACCGAGATTATCCTTGATCAAGTTTGAAGATCCATGTGCTCCCAGTGCTTCCCCCACTACAGGAAACCCTTGTTTCCTTGAGTTATGATATCATTTCACTAGTTCTGATATCCTTGTGTGAGCCATGGAAGGAGCCCTTTGAAGACTTGGAATTGGACAGACCTAGAGGACGGTTCCACTTGGAGCCAGCGGGAGAAGATTTAGGTGATATCATTCCTTGCTTTGTTTTAGTTATCTGCAATAAAGAAACATTTGTCTTTTTCCCGAAATCAATCTTCTTTATGCATATAATGTTATTGTTATGGTTTACATATGAATAATTGTTTCAATGTATAATTAACCATCTTTCAATAGGTTATGAAGTTGATTTCTATATGATACTTTGTCGGTATATTACTATGCTTCTTTGAATTAGCTATTTTGTAGGTTCAAGGATCGAGAGGAACTCTAAGAGAGTTTGGATCCTGGATGGATCTACCCAAAAGAAGGACCCCTAGGTGCACCTTTCTTTGCGTAGTTTGCTTATTTAAGTATCATGGTTGTGTGGAATGCTTGTTTTTTTTACTGTAGATAACCCTCGCTCTGCTAAGGTGTTGACCCAAAACGTTATGGGATTTAATCCCTCAACAGAATTGGTGACTCCAATAGGGCCAACAATATTGTGTTCCTAGTTTAGGTTAATTTAAGCCAATCAAGGCTCAGCCATTGGTTTTCTTGTTGTAACTAATTTGTCTGTTCCTATAGGAACTCAAAATTTAAGTCTGAGCAGTTTCATCAAACCTTTTTTTGTTTTTTCTTGTGCACTGTTATATACGGAGTTTTGTTAGGTTACAGTAGCGTATGTACGCAAGTTTCCCCACATGAACCCACGTATACGCAGGTTTCTTTGGGCTAAGTCGCGTATACACAGAATTGTGTATTCACACAGTCACGTATACCCTAATTTTCCAAGATATTTTTAAGTCTTTCTGTTTTATAAGATTTGTTTGTTGGCCTGAGTATTTCCTGAGTAGTTAGTTTTTGTTGTTAGTCTTTAGTTTTTAGCAAGTTAATGGTTTCAAATTCTCTCCTATTGTGGAAATTTTTGGTCTTCTTTTGTTTTGTTGCAAGTGTCATCATTTGTGTTTGAGCACACAATATTTGTTTCTGAGAATCTTGGCTATTCTGGTCTTCCAGAGTAGAAAGATTGGTTTCAATCTTTGTGAGAAACTTTATCTTTGTGATCTTCTTGGTTTGTGTCAAAACTGCATCTTGTGGCCATTTTCTTTTCACACTTTTTGAAAGTTGTTGAGTGATGATTTTGAAAGTTGTCTTTCTTGGTCATTTGATCATTGTCACCAAGCTCTTTTTGATGCTTAAATTTTGGTCATTCAGGGAATCTTGAAACACCTATTTTGTCGTGTTTGGGCCCATATTGAGTTGATAACTTGCAAAGTCTTTTGTTGCCTATTTTTCAGTCTTAAGGTCTTCAATAGTATTTGTTGTGCTACTGAAAAGTTGTGATTTTCTTTGCTTTTGTGAAAAAGAAAAACTTCTTAAAACTTGGTTTTTGCTTTCTTTTGCCTTATTTTGATTTGGTTACTTTTTGCGAGTGAGAGTGCATTTTGTTTGTTTTAAGATTTGCTTTTAGTGTTTGGATGAAAATTTGCATTAGGATATTCTATATGAACATCTAAGTTGGCTAATTAGAAGCGATAAACAATTTCTTTTCATTCTTTGCTTTAGAGTAATCTTAAGTTTCTTGCATCTTCATTACACCTTGCATTAGGATAATTTTGCATTGTTAAAGCATTCTAGCTTTTGCGTGTGTGAAGTATGTTGCAAGAAAAGAAAAGGAAAAAGTTTTTTGCTTTCTAGGTGTTTTGTAGAACCCAAGTAGAAGTTACTTTTCATCGAAAGAAAAATGATTGCATTCATATAGTTACTTTCTCTTTAATTTTGGTTGAGTCATACACACATCATCAGTTTCACTCCCATACCCTTGACTAAAAAGAATAGCCTTTAAAATCAAGCGCTAATAAAATATACTAGAACTTTTTCATATTGTCGATTTAAGTACACGAACAATTTTTAGGATATTTAGGGCCTTGGATTAGGTGAGAGGAATGTAAACTCTCCAAGGTCACTCTAAACTATCAAACATAGAAGTCTGAATAGAGAGTGAAAATCCAATAGCATTAGGGAGACTAGGAAAGCTCTGGATTTGGGAGCTAAGCACGAGGGCTTTTGAAGATAAGGAAGAGAGATACCCGCTCTCCTACTTATCAAATATTACCTCAAGACTATTCCGCCTAGCTTCTAACACGAGTTGGTAACCTTAGTTGCTTATCTTAGGGATTTACATAAGTGGCTATAGAGGGGAATCCCATGGCACCCGAGGTCGACGTTGTATCAATCTTAGAAGTACTTCTAGAGGGCACCATTGTGAAGCTCGAGGGCTTGCACTAGCACAGTTTGTTGCTTGGAAGTCAGCATAACTTCCTCAGATACCTTCGATGGTAGGCATGGGCTGTCAATATCCCAGACTATCTTCGAAAGGCCCCTAATTCACTTTCTTGTATTTTTGTGTCCGGTCCTCATCACCTGGAGCGGAGATACTCGAAAGTCGCTTGATTTGTTGTATCTTTAGGGAATTTATAGTTGAGTGATATTTGTTCCTCGTATATTGTTAGATTTAGGTATTTTTGTTTAGTCACTTTTGGACTTTGTATTCTAAGTGACTGACTTACCACTCCGCCAATCTTGAAAGCCTTTTGTTCATTCTTTTGGAAGTTTCGGAGTTGCATCCTCAAGGGAAAAGGTCTTGATTGTGTGTCTATCTTCCTTGAAAAGTCATTTGTACATTCCCATAAGGGAAGGATCTACGAATCAGTTATACATGGCCCATATTCCTACGAAAACCAACCAAGGTACACTCCGAAAAGGTGATCCTTGTGCTTTTCCTCTCTTTGGAAATGTTGGTACTCCCTTGATGGCCACTTTCAATATTCTTGGATTGAATGTTGGACTACCAGTTTGGCTGTGGTCCACTTTGAATATTCCGAATGCTCTTGAATCTTCTCAGTTGAATGCTTTATTTCAGGGGCATTGCATGGATGCTATTTTTTCATCTTCTTTCTAAGAGAAACCTAGGATTCTTCTTTCTCCTCCTTCCTATAATAAGAAATCTAAAATGAGGAGAAAGAGGAAGGTGAAGAAGAAGAATAATTCTATCCATTCGTCATCGACCTTTACAAGTCATGTTGAAGATGAGCCTTCAGCCGCTGCTAGTCATGCTAGGGGCACAAGTCTAGTCGTTGCCAATCATACTAGTAATTCATCATCAACCTATGCTAGTCATGTTGAAGATGAGCCTTCAGCCACTTCTAGTCATGCTGGGGGAATAAGTCTAGTCACTACAAGTCATACTAGTAATTCATCATCAACCTCTGCTAGCCATGTTAAAGATCAGCCTTCAGCCACTGCAGGTCATGCTGGGGGCATAAATCTAGTTACCGCAAGTGATACTAGCAAAGAGTCACCAACCTCTGCAAGTCATGTTCAGGACTCTCTGCAAACCACTACTAGTCATGTTGGTGGAATGGAGGTTGATAAGAAATCTAGACGTAGAAGTTCTAAACCTAATTTTCCTTGTAAGATATGTAAGGGAGACCATCTTACTCATTTATGCCTTGGTATTCCAAAAGCACAAAGGATATGGTCTGAGTCTAAAAGTTCTTATACTCCTACATCTGATATGGTTTCTCATCAATCCCATCAACCATTGGTTAACAATGTGGTTGAGCCAGTGCAATACCTGGCTAATTACACTCCTCTTTTGGGGGTGAAATGCCTAACAAAATAGTCTATTTGATCTCTAGTACAGTAGGAGTGTTTCCTTTAATTGGGATAGTCTTATCGAGCCTCGTCTTCCTTCCACTCCACCTTTCCAAATAAAGGTTAGGGTCAATTCCACAAATCTCTATTAAAGTATGGTGGATGAAGGATGCTCTGCAAGTATTATATCCTCTTTGATGTGGAAAGATTTGGGTTCCTCAAAGTTGTTGACAGCTCAAAGTCAGTTGTTAGCCTAGGATAGAAGACCTGGTGAATCTATGGGTGTTCTTCGTCAATTGCCTATTACTTTAGGTGGGAAGATTGTCTTAATAAATATGATTATGGTCGATAGTCCTTTAGACTTTAATATGCTACTTGGGTGTGATTATGTCTATGCTATGAATGTTGTGGTGTCTTCACTCTTTTGAGTGATGTTATTTCCTCATAAAGGGAATATTGTCACTATTGATCAGCTTGCATATGATAATCACCACCGTAATTCGACTTTACTGCAGAATACCCCTTGGTTTGTTCCAAGTTTTCAAGTAGACTCTACCCCGCCAAAGGTGAATTATGTGCCATTGAATCCTCAATGTTCAATTGCTTCTGAAAAGGATCCTTCGACTTATTATTCTCCTTCTTGGGACGTGGTTCCAATAGTTGACTGAGAGATTCTTCCTATAGGGAAATGGGACCCCTTAATTCCCTCTTTTGATCCTTGTAGTCCTCATGATTTCTCAGAACTTGATTTTCCTTCACAAGAGGAACACTTTGAAGCCATGAGTTTTGACAATGAAAGGAGTCCTTAGATTGAGCCCTACAAGTGGTTTGTCCAGAAGAACTATTATGTATAAGCTACAAGGTTGCGTGGTTCCCTGTACCATATTGTATATATAAGGTACACATATAACACAAGATTTTATATGAAGTTTATATGTGAGATGTATTAACTTCTTGTCTATTGTTCCTATTTATGTATACAGAACTTGGGAGATTTATCCTTTGGAAATTTTTATGGTTGGTCCATTCTGACAGGTATTGGTTCTCAAAATTGGCATATAGGTTAGGTTTTTCCACCTGCATTGTGCACTTGTCAGTTTCCTTTCCCATTTTGGCCTTATGATCGACCCCATGAAGTTATGGTGCAAAACCTTCTCATTGCTTAGAAGTATCATGACTTGTGTGGTAGAGCCTACGTTATCATGGGTGCCCTAGTTAGTACCTTGTTGTCACTTGGAACTCATGCTGATTTTTTGTTCTTAGGCTCGGGAGTCCTCTTAGTCCCACCATGACTTATGCGCTGAACACTCATTCCTCTTTGCTTCTTTGCTTCATTCTAGCCTTATACCCTAGAGGCTCCTTCGTGTTGAGTTGTACTACTGCATTGCATATTGACTATTTGCACCTATTGGTCTTTAGCCAACTTCACTTGGACTTGTGTTTAAGCCAAATTTTGACCAAGTCATCTTCAAAATAAAACTTGCAATACCTTAACTTCTGCAACTTGACACACTATGACCCATGGAAGGAACATACCTTTGAGTGTCTTTGACTAGTTTTTTCCTCCCTGCATTGAGCATAGGGTTGTTCCAATCCTAGGAACTAGATCATCTGCTTCACCGAAACTCGTTCTTTCAATTGTATTTTAAAATTATTTTATTCTTTTCCAAGCTTGATGAAAAAGAAAAAAAATTATATATTCCAAAAAAGAGTGGGAATGGGACAATATTTCCATTTATTGTTGGAAGCTAGAGTCATGTTGCCCTTGAACAAAGCACTCAAACAAAGTGTCTCCTATGTTTGGGTGGGATTTAGCTTGGCTTAGGTATTCCTTAACCTTGTTATTGAGTCAGTCCTCCTTTGATTGGTTATCTCTTCTGATCATATGGAGAGTTTTTTCATGCCTGCTGTGTGACAAGCTTATACAAAGTTATCATATGCTGCCACAAAGTCATCATTTGAGTCGTGATTTTGTTCAAGGGAAGTAAGCCTGATTCAGCCTCTCTGCAGTGTCTCTTGACTCATTTTTTAGTTGGCCATCCCTGATTGTCAATGTCTTATGTATCATCTCATCAGTTATATTGGTCCTTTACTCGCACCGGTTTCAAAAGGTATCCATTGACTTCTTGCTGGCAGGTCTTGTCCTTATCAATGACAACATCTTGCTTTGAGGACAGGCCTAGAGCCACACCCTATGATCAAAGTGGATCTTGGTGGCCACCTACCAAGTCCACCTAGACCCCCACCATTGTTTCTCTCAACATTTTCAGTTTCCTTAATTGTAGCACAACTTACTATTTTTAGCAGTTTTTCAGGTCCCAAACTTCTGAAGCCGTTTTGAGGCCCTAAACGACGTTTTTTGGGAAATCTAGGGGAAACATCGGACAATGGATTGATGTTGCCCTTCCCAAAGTGGTAGTGCTTGGATAGATCTTTCTAATGAGTTATTGTATGCATCAAATAGAGATCGTATGCCAAATTTACGACCCTGGGAAGTTGGTGTACCAATTTACCCAAACAGGGCCCATAGTTTGGTGTTTCATCTTCTAGGGTTAGGTTTTGGAATGTTAAGGGTTTTCCATTATTTCTCAACAATAAATAGGCCTTCGAGCCTCATTGTAACACAGTTTAGAGGTATGTAGCCACCACGCCTCTTCTCAGAGATAAGCTACCATCACCCTAGCTGGTTTATTTCCATTATTGTTTGTAAGCATATTTCAGTATTTTACATTAATCAAATGAAGTATTATTTCTGCTGCATATCTGTGTTTATGGTTATCTCTATAATTTGTTGCGTTCTTTTTTAAGTCTGG
Source organism: Pinus taeda (assembly GCA_000404065.3). NCBI lineage: Eukaryota > Viridiplantae > Streptophyta > Pinopsida > Pinales > Pinaceae > Pinus > Pinus taeda. The sequence goes on along the minus strand of APFE030287265.1, from coordinate 45,122 downwards.
ATCAGTGGTATCAGAGCAATCTGCTTTTTTTCTGTTTTTCTTTGAATGTCCCTAACGAGGTCGAGATATCAGGAGTTAGGGCTTGAACTGGTCGAACCCTTGCAAGACCAGCCTCGTAAATCCTGACGGCCTCCCATGGCGGATGAGAAGAAAGATGAGCGGGTGGGAGATCCTATCAAAATCTTGCTTGAAGGAGCCCTCAAGTGACAAAGGAACACGATGATGGACAACTTTGCCCAGATCCTTCAGCGGCTACCAAGAAGTGACACATCAGCTTCTAGCAGCTACTCTGGAAATGCCACACCCTTTAAGGTACAAGCTAATTTTGAAATCCCCATATTCGAGGGTTAGATAGACGCAGATGCCGTAGATAAATGGTTAAATCTGCTAGAGGGTTATTTTTCTGTTCATGAATTTTTGAGTCGGGAAAAGATTGTTTTCACTCTTCTCAAAGCATCCCCCTACGTCAAGGACTGGTGGGAAACCTACTGCGAGCAGAAGGATGAAAGTACCGACTCACTATTTTCAGCCGCACCCACTTGGAATTCATTCCAGGATGCCATCAAGCAGTAGTACTACCCTATCGGAAGCTATGAAGATGAATACATAAAGTGGACCACGCTGCGGAAGGGAAGGGACCAAGACATGCTGGAGTTCACCAATCTTTTCCATACCCTTCACACAAAGTTGGGTATCAAGGATACAAAGCAGCATTTGATACTCAAATGTCGTGGCTGCCTGCACAACTACATCCAGGAAGAAATAGAATTCCTGAACATCTTGTTACACTGAAATTTCTCACCATGACTATCTGCAGTTAATATGGCTCTATCAATAGTCATATTATCCTCCTTGTCAAGCCTTATACCTCTGCTCTCCATGTTGTCAAACTTCAAAAAAGAGAGAAATTCATTAAAAATCATGTTTATCTCTGGGTACGCATGTTCTCTCTACCTTGCCTGCGTGTACGCATCCCAAGCTCATTGTACCTACGTACTTGTACACTCTGTAAGTCAAGGAATGGGTGCGTACTCCTGTAAAGGTCAAAAGGCGCGAGTTTCATCTTTAAAAAGTTACTTGTGGTCACTTCTAGAGCCTTCTAGAAGAGTGTTTGACGTGTATTGAGCGCCTCCAGATGGTTCATGCATCCCTATGATAGAGGAGCTTATCCCATCAAGAGAGGGACTACCCCATCCAAAAGAGGGAGTATCCCATTGATGTTGGAACTGA